>JAVTVJ010000722.1:600000-800971 GCA_034509425.1 Eopsaltria australis
GGAATGGCTCCCAACACAGGGGCCTGAGCCTGCAAACCCTCCACACCTGCAGGGTTTGCACACAACAGAAACCCCCCAGGACAGGACAAGGGAGAAGCTGGAGGCCGGACAGGCCTCCCATGCTCCAGCCACCACAGCTCCTCTCCCTTCCCCAGATTGCTTCTCCCCTTCCTCCCACGCCCTTCCCACGCCCACCCAACCTCTTAGCATTGATTTGATCTTGGATTCAAATCTGTGTCTTTCGTACAGCACCAAGGCTGACAGAAATGATTGCACAAACCTTTGCTCTGACACTGCAATCCCCCAGATCCAGTGTCCTGGCCCTGCAGGCAGTTCTGCCACCCAGCAGGAAATCCCAGCACTGATATTGTACCCTAATATCAAAGCCACACATTAGACATTAAACACTGCCTGGTTAATTATAATTACTGGCTGTCACTTGCCACTTCTCCCATTCCCCTGTGCCCCAGCACAGCCACAGGAAGGTGCCTCATGCAGGCAGTGCTGTTCCACTCACTCAGGGGATGAAATGGAACCTGGCCCAGGAGACTTTCACCATCCCCACACAACTGACCACCACAACTGACCACTACAACTGACCCACTGGGGCACTTCACACCCATGACCCACCTGCAAGAGCAGCACTGGCCATGTCAGGCCAACCCTCCAAAAACACAGGATTCATGTCTTGATTCCCTGTTCCTATAAAAACCCCTACATTACATCAACTCTTCACAGGACAGACAAGAACAACTTCTATTTCCCTTACAAACATCACAGGTGTTTCAAGCTGCTTCAGTTTTACTACAAGATATCAAACACTTCAGAACTGCATCAAAAACTTATGGTCCTTCCCAGCCAGACCATCTGGGATCCTGAGATTCTACGACAGATTCCCAGGTGATGACAGAGTATGAAGTTTAAGTCACTCAGACAGATGCACAAGGACTGTTCCCAGCAGTGCAATGATCAAACAAGAGGCAAAAGCCACAATTTTTAGCTGGGGAGGCTCAGAGTGGACATTGGGAACTGCTTCTCCAGGAATGCCACATCCAGATCCAATGGGTCCAGAGAGGCTGTGTGAGATCTCCAGCCCTGGGAGGTTTCCAGACTCAGCCACACCCCAGCTCTCCCTGTACCTGAGCTCCAGAGGCCTTTCCAGCCAACACTCCCAGCTAAATCAGCCTCAGGATGGGGATTCCTGTGACAATTGTCTACATTTTTGGCAGCTTAACAGCACATTTTTCAAAAGCCATTGGCACCCCCCTGCCTGAATGGCAATACAGAAACAGAGCCAAGGTCTCCTGCATCCAGTGGCCCAAAACAAGATGACTCAGTCACTATAATACTTCAGATAATTTTTACCTGTGCCTCAGTTTCCTCCCCCGCTGATCTTGAAAACAGACAACAGGAAGCTTAATTGATGTTTTCAAACCAGTTTTTGAGAGCTGAAGATGAAAAGACACAAATGGAAAAGCATTAACTGGAGTTTTCAGTATTTGTTATAGCTGTTAAAAAGCCCAGGAGCTCCCTGGAGTCCTGCACTGCTGGGCCTTTTGCAAGGATAAAAATACAAATCTACTCCTACCCTGAAATTCCCAGCAAACAGGAGAAGCAGGAGGTTTCATCACCAGGTGTTTGCTGGGGCCAGGCACGGGCTGAGGTGGGAGAGCACATCTGACCCCTCAGGGAGGCACGGCAGCCTCATGGGGGAGATTATTGGGGTGTCTGTGCAGGAGCAGCTCCAGGGACAGGGGGGATTTTTGGGGTGTCTGTGCAGGAGCAGCTCCAGGGACAGGGGGGATTTTTGGGGTGTCTGTGCAGGAGCAGCTCCAGGGACAGGGGGGATTTTTGGGGTGTCTGTGCAGGGTCAGGGGCTGGACTGATGCGGGCCCCTCCCAGCCCAGGGAATTCCGTGATTCCATGACCCCAAGGGCAGAGCTCCAGGGGATGGACAGCCCTGGCAGATCCCCTGCACCCTGCCAGGTTTGTCCCTCCCGGGGGGACAAAGAGCAGCCCCCAACCCTCGCCATGGCCCGAGGGTGCCCCAGCCCCAGCCCCTCCAGTGCGGCCCCCGCCGCTCCCCATTGGCTCCTGCAGAGCCCTGACTCCATCAGCCCCGGGGTATTTAACTGGGGCGCCGCCCAGTGCTCCCAGTCTCACCAGTGCCGGGCGCCGAGGAGGCAGGTAAGGCTGGGCTGGGGAGGGTCTGTGGCTTGTCTGGGGGCTTGGGGTGACTGCCAGGGGCTCTGCAGGCCTCGCCAGGGCGGAGGTTGGCATGGAGGTGGCTCTGTCCCCACTGCCCTGGGCTGCAGGAGCGGTGGCTCAGGGGTCCCTGCTGTGGGAGCTGGGGGTGCCTCGGGGCCCTTCCCGCACCCTGGGAGAGCAGGAGCTGGGTGCTGTGGCCCTGCTTTTTCTGTGCATGGGGGGGCTTTGCTTTTTGAGGCCAAAGGTGGCATTTACTGGTGTCCTGATGTGTCTGAGAGCCTTGGGGCTTGGAACTAGGTGATCTTTCCAACCCAAACCCTTGTGGGATTCAAATCCTTCCCTAAAGACTCCTTCCTAGCTTTGAGATGACTCCTCGCTAACTCCATGGGTCTCTGACCTGAGATTGAGCAGCTTGGGGTTTGAAAACTCTTTTCTGCTTCTCGTCTGCTGAGGTTCCCGGCTGGGGGGTCCCCGGGAGGTGACTCCGAGCAGCCACCTTCACCACAGCCCGGCGCTGTGTCTGGGGATGCGGGGGCAGGATGGGCGCTCCGGGGCCGGGAGATGCCGGGGACAGGAGAGGCAGGTGACACCCCGGGGACAGGAGAGGCAGGTGACCAGCCGGGCATTTCCTTCCTGTGACAGCACTGCCAGCCCTGCCCGGGGCTGTCTCTCGTGATCCTCTGGTGGAGGCACGAGGGCTGAGTGACAAGGGAGCTCTTGCTCAGGAGCACCGTGTCCCTGCAGGGCTCTGTCAGCTCCTCGAGGGAGCTCTGGCAAACTGTATTAGCGTTTCTCAAGACTAACAAGGCTTTGAATGTGGTCGTGACTGTCCTGAGCTGTGCATGGCTGGGAAGGATTTCAATTTCTGAGGCTGGTTCTGCTGAAAATTTCAGATGGGAATTTTGTTGGTTGAGCTGCTTGCTCTGCAAGTTACAGCTCCCAGCTGAAACCAGGAGCTCTGTCCTCATGGAAAGATTGGTAAATGGGAAGTACTGAGAAGCTGTTTTAGTTAAAACTTCCTCTCCTCTTTCCTAAAATATCTCTGTTCCAAGCAGTTACTGGCCCAGTGTGGCCACTGGTTGTGGTGTTTAATTTCTGCTGGAAGTGTGTGGGGAAAGCCCTGCATCCATCTGCAAGGGTGGCTTTGATCTTTGAGGTTTCCTGGTGCTGCTGGTTTATCCAGAAAGGTGAGATGGGCACCTCTGCCAGCCCTCCTGGAACTACTGTCCTCAGGTCAAAGCTGGGAATCGTTTGATCCTTCTCCTGCAGCTGATTCTGTCCTCAGAGCATTTGCAGCCCATTCCCCACAGACATCCTGTGACCCAGTGCT
This sequence comes from Eopsaltria australis, assembly GCA_034509425.1. Classification (NCBI taxonomy): domain Eukaryota; kingdom Metazoa; phylum Chordata; class Aves; order Passeriformes; family Petroicidae; genus Eopsaltria; species Eopsaltria australis. The sequence continues at coordinate 603,539 of JAVTVJ010000722.1, forward strand.
GCATTTTTGGGACCCGGGTATCAGTGGCAAATCTCGAAAAGAATGTAAATAGGTGCTTTAACCACAATTGAATTCCTGTGGCCTGATTAGCCCTCCCTGCTCACATCTAAAGCACTAAATTCAGCTTCGTTTTCCTCAATGGTCATTAAGGAATTGCCAGGTAAGCCACTGAGCCAGCCGTGCTGGCTGGGGCTCTTGCTGTCTCCCAAGCTAAAATCCCCTTGGAAGGGAGAGAAGCTTCCTGAGCATGAAGATCCTACAGCAGCCTGATCTCATGGAGCTGAGCTGCTTCCCACAGGGAAACCCTCTAGCCAAGGGGAGTGAAGAACCAGCTTTATGTGACCTGGTCACTGCCAGTGACAGAAATCGGGGAGGTGCTGATCCCAGGGGAAGTTCCTGGCTCTTCTGCCGGGCCAGTGAGGGATGAGGCAGGGGAAAGGGAGCAGCTGGCTGGGTTTGGTGCCACTGTGCTGCTGTTTGCTGCCAGCCCTTCCCCTTTCACTGGCTCCAACCTGGCAATGACCAGGAGTTCAGCTCCTGAGCCCAGGAAATCTCTTGACCTTGATGATAGAAAAGAGCACTGAAGTTTCATCGTTCTGAAACCATCTGTTTCAAGAGCTTTCTCCAGCAGTGACCTAATATTTTGGATGTAGCAATGGTGTGAAATCATCCGATCATCACTTTCATACGAAGCAAACCACAACCAAAACAAAGTGGTGCTGTTTCTGTTCCACTCCCAGCCATCCTGGCTTGGCTGTGGCTTCTCCAAAGGATTCAGAAGCACCTGACCCAGAGTTGCCAAGCACTGGGCTTTCCTGCAATCTCTCAAGTAAAACAAGGGCTGCTCAGCACTTTTGCAGGGAAAGAGAAAATAAAACCATGCTGTGGAGATCTGCCCACACTGCAGATCCTGGCGTTGCAACACATGGATTGCTCCTACACAGCGGAGAACAAACCTTGTTCCAACATGACTGAAGGATGTCCCTGGCAGGGCTGCAGCCGTCATTAACACGGGATCCCTGGACTTCAGAGCTTGATCTCACACCAGTTTTCACATCAGCCAAGGAGTTACTCCTGAATTATTCTAACAGGAATCCTCCCCTCTTCCTTTTGCTGCAGTGTCTCTGTGCTGGCCCTGACACCAAGGCCACCACGGTCTGAGCTTTTTCCACCTGTCCAGAAGCAAAATAACTGAGCAAAGGGGTTGTTTGTGATGGTGTTGAAAGAGCTGTGCCTTGCCCTAAGTCAGCCCTCCTTGGCTCCACAGAAATAACAAACCTGCCCTGAGGCAGAGCCAGAGGTGCAGCCACTGACAGCAAACCCTGTGGACTTTGGGACTCGGATTTTATCTTCAGCCTTGCTTTGTTTGGAGCAGATTTTTACAACCTCTCCCAGCCTGGTGAGGATCCATTGGTGCTTTTGGTGACAGCTTTTGCTATAGGCATGCAGCACTCAGCATCCCTGCCCTGCTCGAATCTCACAGAGTTCTGACTAATTCAGTGGGTAATGCAGCAACATTTGGTGTTTTGCCAAGTCACCTCCTGAGATGTCCCTGGCCAACGTCAGAGCCCAGTCCAGGGCTCACAAATGCTGGTTTCACTACTTCTCTCCATCTCCCTGTTCCTGTTTCTCAGCAAAATAAAAACCTTGCACAAGGCAAAGAACACAAGAAACAAGACAATGGGCTCTGCCACAAGTCAGATGGCAAGTTCTTTTGGGAAGAGTCTGCCAGTGAGCCTGGAGCAGTGCATGGCTTAGAAATCCAGTGTGGGAGGAATTCTGGTTTGAGTGTTTTCCACTGGAATATGTCATAGTCCATCTAAGAATAGGAATTAACTGGCAAAGGAGAGAAAGGCAGACCCTGTCCTGAAGAACAAATGTGCTAAGATCCCTGCTGTGCCTGACTAAGGCTCAGAGTAATCCCAGGTTTATCACCAATACTGGAGTGTCCAGATACCACAGCAGATCTGTGCTGGGAACCAATACCCATTCAGATTATTGCAACATTTTATACTTCTTCAATCCCATTGTGTCATGAGAATGTCTCTGAGCCTTGGTTTCACAGGAAGTGAGATTTCCTGCCTCGCTGGTCTGTAGGATGGGAAGGGAAGTCTCCAGGTAGCTGTGGAATGCTGCAGCTGGGACACCTGGCTCATCCTCCAGGGAAAACTCCACGGGATTTTCATGTCCTTCGCACACTGGTGATACTGTTCTATTTGCTCTCCCCTGTCCAGCTGAGAGGGGGGTGATGGAGTGGTTTTGGTGGGTACCTGGTGTCCAGGCAGGGTCATCCCACCCCACAGGGAAAACACACGACAGATAAAATAGTTCTCACCTATTCCTAACCTGAACTTTCCCTGGAGCAGCGGAATGATGGATCCCAGCTTTGTTGCCCTCTGCTTTTGCCCTGTTTTGGCAGGATTTTATTTCTTTGGAGGCAGTGAAGTTGTGCTCATGCTGTGATACTCCTGTTTTTCCTTCCAGCTGCAGCTGAATTCAGTATGGCCTCAGGAAAGACCCCAACCCCAGACCTGCTGAAGGCTGAGGAGCAGCAGACAGTGGTAGGTGCCAGGGGAACACACAGCAGTTGAATCACCCACTGACAGGTGCTGCTAAACCTCTGCCAGCACCCCAAAACCAGGCTGGGGGGACAGAAAGATCAGTCCTAGGAAGCTGTGGCCAAATCAAAACCCCCTCAGTACAGAAGGTAATTGTTTTGCTCAAGAGACAACTCCAGGGCTGGCCGAGTGATGCAAGTAGCTCCGAAGCACGAGCTGTTACAGGTCCCACTTCCACGCCTGCTTTGGTGCTGAGACCAGTGTGACTCAGAATTCACGAGCCCAGAGTTCTTAACCCTGGCTTGTTCCCTTGGTGGAGGCCTCTGGATGAGTCTCCTGAACTCTGAGTTCAGGAAGGATGAGGAGAGGGATCTGCTGGGACCTTTCTGGACAGAGACAGGGCTGTGTTCACCCCCCAGCTCAGGCTGGCTCTAATGTCCCTGTTCCTCTTGGGTTTAGAGCGCTGTCAATCGAGTCACCAGCCTGCCCTTGCTCAACTCTGCCTTCAACCTGGTCTCCTCTGCCTACAACCACACCAAGGAGTCCCACCCCTGCCTCAGTGGCGTCTGCAGCGTGGCTGAGACCGTGGCTGCTGTGGCTGTGGGCAGCGTGGTCGGAGGGGCACAGCCCATCCTGAGCCAGCTCGAGCCACAGAGTGAGTGCAGGGCTGGGGGGACCCTGGGGACAGGGGGACGGGGGGGAGGGCAGGTTTGTGTGCCTGTAGGGTGATCCCAGCTCCCACAGCACCTTCTCCTTCAGCACCAAGCCTCCCTCTCAGCAGCTCCGGGACACTGAACCGCCTGGGGATGAAACTGCTTCCAGGAGAAACAGAGCTGGATTTCTTTATGTTACCAAGCAGTAACTCCCAGCTCCTCTCTCTCTCTGAGTTCTGACCATCCCAGCTGGCAGCAGCAGTGTCAGTCTGGGACAGAGCTCAGTCTGCCTTACCCCAACACTTTTCAACATTTTAAACTCATGGCCCTACCCACCAAGGCCAGGTGCTACACTGCAGTTGGTCTATGGTTAGAAAGCTGGGAAGGCAAAATGGAGACTGTTTGAACCTGCCAAATTTTAGGGTTTGTTCACTTTTAACACACATCCCACCCCAGAATGGTGATTTACTTTTTGGAGCCTGTTTTCATGAGTGTATCCTGAACTGGCCACTGTAGGGTCACAGACCTGGCCCCAGATGGAAGAATAAACTGGCACCTGTTGTCTCTTCCAGTTGCCCTTGTGAATGAATATGCCTGTAAAGGTCTGGATCAGCTGGAGGAGAACTTGCCCTTCCTGCAGCAGCCAGCAGATAAGGTAAGGAAAGGCTTTTCCTGGGGAAACCATGGCTTGATGGAACTGTTATGGGTACTGAGGAATATGGGGAAATAAATAAATAAATCTCAGCAGCAGGGAAAGCTCGAGCAGCGTGTGGGAGTGAACTCGTCCATGTCAGTACAGGTGTGCTCACCTCCCGGCCCTCCCACAGACTGCAAGCACAACTAACCCAGGTGGAAAAGCCTTTTTAGGGAGGGAAAACATATTTTGGAGAAAAAAAAAAAAAAAAATCTTTTTCTGCCTCTCCCTGGTGCAGGTAATCTCAGACACCAAGCAGCTGGTGACCACCAAGGTGACATCTGCCATGGATGCCGCCTGCGAGGCCAAGGAAGCCATGGCTGATAAAGTCACTGAAGCTGTGGACATCACTAAAAGTGTTGTTGGGGACAGTGTCAAGCTGACCAGGTCTGTGGTCACCTCCACTGTCAGCAGTGCTGTGGAGGCTGCCCAGGGGGCCAAGGAGCTGGTGACCAGCAAGGTGACAGAGGCCGTGGATGTCACCAAGCACATGGTGGAGGACAGCGTTGACAGGACCAAGTCTGCTGTTGCCTCTACCATTGTCAATGCTGTGGAGGCTGCCCAGGGGGCCAAGGAGCTGGTGACCAACAAGGTGACAGAGGCTGTGGACCTCAGTAAGCACCTCGTGGAGGACAGCGTTGACAGGACCAAGTCTGCTGTGACTTCCACCATCACTGCAGCTGTGGGGGCTGCCCAGGGAGCCAAGGACCTGGTGTCCAACAAGGTGACAGATGCTGTGGACAAGGTCACCAAAGCCGTGGATGTCACCAAGCACATGGTGGAGGACAGCATTGACCTGACCAAGTCTGCAGTTGCTTCCACGATTGTCAGCGCTGTGGAGGCTGCTCAGGGGGCCAAGGAGCTGGTGACAGACAGGGTGACCAAGGCAGTGGACCTCAGCAAACACATTGTAGAAGACAGTGTTGACCTGACCAAGTCTGCTGTTGCCTCTACCATTGTCAATGCTGTGGAGGCTGCCCAGGGGGCCAAGGAGCTGGTGACCAACAAGGTGACAGAGGCTGTGGATGTCACCAAGCACATGGTGGAGGACAGTGTTGACAAGACCAAGTCTGCTGTTGCTTCCACCATCACTGCAGCTGTGGGGGCTGCCCAGGGGGCCAAGGACCTGGTGGCCAACAAGGTGACCGAAGCAGTGGACCTGACCAAAGGGGCTGTTCAAGAGAGCGTTGAGAAGACCAAATCTGTGGTCACCTCTACAGTCAGTACAGCTCTGGATGCTGCCTATGGCACCATCAGCAGCAAGATCAACACAGCCCTGGAGCAGGGCAAGGAGGCTCTCCAGGAGGGTGTGGAGATGACCAGCTCAGTGGTGACCAACAGCATAAGCAAAGCCAAGGCAGTGAGCCAGGCAGTGGCCGGAGGTGTGGAATCTGTCCTGGGAATGTCAGAAGATCTGGTGGATCATTACCTCCCGATGACCGAGGAGGAGCTAGGTAAGAAAATCCTTACCTGGCGCTTGTAGATGCAAATCCTTTCCCATGTGAGTAGAGAGCACCTGACACAGCAAGACCCGGCTTCCGAAGCAGACAGGTAGCTCTGGATCTGTCACCGAGTTGGCTGGCTATCAACACCAAATTGCCACATGGTATGGGACAGAGTTCAAGCATTTGCTGGCTGGTCCTTGCCCATCAGCCTCAAAGTAAATAAACACGTGGGCTCACGCTTCAGCCTCTCCATCAAGTCTGCTTATGTGAAGATTGAGCAGGGACTAACCTGCCTTTAACACCTGAGCAACTACAAACCTCCTGCTCCCTCAGCAAGCTTCAGCCTTCATGTTTTCCAATGGCTGATCCAACCTCTTCCACCCCTCCCAGCTGGCAGAGGAGCGCAGCTGCAGCTCTGTTCTTGTCTCCTGCAGGTAAACTGGCCACCACGGTGCCGGGCTTTGGCGTGGCCTCGGTGGAGGAGCAGCGGCAGCAGCGCAGCTTCTTCGTGCGCCTGGGCTCGCTGTCGGGCAGGGTCCGGCACCGAGCCTACCAGCACTCCCTGGCCAGGCTGCAGGGCATCAGGCACCGCGCCCACGACACCCTCTCACGGCTGCAGCTGGCAATAAAACTGGTACCAACACGCTTTGCCCTCCTCCCTCCTGTCTGTAGCCCCTCCCGCCCTGCTATCCAGCTGGAAGCTCTTCCTCCACCCCGCACCAGCTCCGTGTCACCTTGGATCCTTCCCTGGCAGGGAAGTGCTGGTGCTTCTCTGCGTGCACTTGCAGTACAACCTTTCCTCTCGTTTTTCCCATCAGATTGAATCTGTGAAACGGGAGGTTGGCCAGAAGCTGCTGGAGGGGCAGGAGAAGCTCCATCAGCTGTGGGTGGACTGGAGCCTGACCCAGCCCAAAGGAAACCAAGTCAGAACTGCCAGCCAGCCAGAGGTAGCCCCGGGAGGAGCCCCGAGCAGGCCCCCGGCCCCCGAGCCCGTACCTGAGCTGTGTCTCTCCCAGCAGGTGGAGCCGCGCACGCTCGCCATGCTCAGGATCATCACCCAGCAGCTGCAGCCCGCCTACGAGAGCCTGCGGCTCAGCATCCACGGCCTCCCCAGCAGCATCCAGGAAGCCGTGTGCCAGGCCACTCGACACATCCACAAGCTCCACAGCTCTTTCTCCAGGGCCGGCTCCTTCCAGGACCTCTCCAGAAGCACCCTGGCCCGGAGCCAGGCCCGTGTGGCAGAGGCCTGGCGGTCCCTCGATGTCCTCTATGCGTTTGTCACTCACAATGTCCCTCTGAACTGGATTGTGGGGCCCTTCAGGGCCATAGCTAAGGTGGCACAGGACAGCAGAAAGCACAAGGAGGACATGAGGACTGACAGAAAGTCACCCAAGTTGGAAATGGTTCCACTGTCACAGAAGGTGACAAAGGCACCTGAAGAGCCAAAGGGAACCAACAGCATCTCAGAAAAATGGTGTGAAGTGCTAGAGGAGCTGGAGGAGAGGGCAGGGAAGGGGACAGAGGTGGCTCTGGCTGCAAAGGAGATAAAGCCCAGTGCACCAGAGGAAGATCTCTGACAAATCCCAGCTCTTTTGGCCAAGGCTACTTGGCTAGAACAGCACTGGATCTTTTAATTGTGTGCCCACTTGTGGCATGAGTGTCTCTGCTCTCTGAATTTACAGTCAGATGTAGTTGTAAGGAGATTTGATAACCAAGGTGGGGACATTCTTAATCCTGATTTACTGTTTTTAAATCAACCTGCTGTGCTGAAAGGGGAGATGGGACCTGCACTTCAGCTTTTAACTCAGCGCAGCTGTAGCTGTGAGTGGCTAAATCTTGCTGAGACAAATTGTGGGAGAGAAGTGATCTCAACTTATTTTTAATGCTGGATTTGTTTTTAATTTGCCCAAGCCGTGGAACTCTTGAGAAGATGCTGTGTTTGACCTTCGATACCATCTCCTGCCTTCTCCACATTAAAAAACACAGGTTCCAGACCCACCTGTGCCTGTTTGTGCTTCTGGGGGGGCTCAGCCCTGCAGCACATCTGGCACAGCTGGGGGCAGGGAGCTGCTTCTCAAGAAGAGCTTTCTCTTCATGGATCAGCCAAACACGTTTTCCTTTGGTAGGGTGGGGTTTTCTTTAATCATCTTTCCTAGTTCTGTGAATGACTTCAAGGATTATCTGCGAGCAGCCCCGTGTGTGAAACACCTCACAGCCATTAAATGAGGCAGCTTTTCCCAGGAGTTACTCTGCCATGGGATTAGGATATCCTGTTACTAAAATAGGGGGGTTTAAATCCAGGTGCTGGTTCTTTCCCAGAAAACACTACTTTGGAATAATTTATAATGTAACTTACCTAAGTAACTTGTGTCCTGGCACTGTCCCTGTGCCCGGGCTGCTGAGCAGACACTGGAATAAAGCGTGACCTGCGTTCAAAGCTGTGTGGGTTTGTGTGTGTCTGAAACTCAGGGTTGTGTTCTCCCCTTACCTGAGCTGTGATGAAGCCTTGCCTTTACCCAGTCTCATCCCGGGCCAACTTGGCTGTTCCCTGCTCTTGCTGGAGGGGAAAAACAAAGTGCATTTAGCAGGTCCCATGCTTTCTTAAGCAGAAAAACGCTTTAATTACTTTGTTCCCCTGACATCTGCCTGTACTCCTGAGGCTCAGGTGCATCTGCCCATATCCTGCTCTTGCTCCTCACCCCTGGCTCCCTCTGCTACCCCTGGATCCTGGGCTTTCCCTTGCTCGTCCCAATTCCAACACTTCCCAGCGGCGCTGCCCGCAGGGAAAGGTCGCTCCCTGCCCTGCCTGTGCCCGGCGCTCTGTGTCACCTCCAGGTGCTCCTGCAGGGGCCAGCGGGCAGGGCTGGCCCCGGCTGGGGAAGGTGGGAGGTGATTCCCCCGGGTCAGGGCCGTCCTGCCGCGCTTCTCCCGGGCAGAGCTGCCCCGGCCCCGCTCCGCCCCGCTCCGCCCCGGCCGTGCCCATCGCCGCTTCCGCCTGTCCCGGGCCCGGCCACCGGCCGCAGGTAGGCTGATCCTTCCTCTCCCTTGCCGGCCGATCCCCTCCCTTGCCGCTTCATCCCTGTCCCGCTGATCTGTCCCTTCCCGCGGGGTCCGGGCCCGCGGTGGCGGCGCTGGGCTCGCCCCGAGCGCTGCCCCGAGCGCTGCCCCGGCCCGGCCCCCGCCGCCGCTTCCCGGAGCTCGGCGCTGTCACCGCGGGCCCACGGGGGACACAGGGCAGGGCTGGCCCGGCCGGGGGAGAAACGGCAATTGGGCAATTGCAGGATTTTCGTGAGACAGAAAAACAAAACTGAAATTGGAAACTTTGCCCAATTGAGAGTCATTTCGGGCGTTTGCTGGGGCTGCCTTTAAATAGGGAAAGTTTCTGCGGCAGGCTCAGGCAGCGCCTGGAGCAGTGTCCCACCGGGAAGGCACTCCTCCCCTCCAGACACTCCTGGTGTTTAATTAAAATCCCATCAGAGGCCTGGGGTGAGTGCAGGGGCTCAGAGATCAGCTCTGGATGGGGATCTAAAGTCTCCTAATGAAAGAAGGGCGTGGAGCTGCTGGAGAGAGTCCAGAGGAGGCCACGGAGCTGCTCCAAGAGCCTCTCTGCCCTGGAGCCAGGCTGGGAGAGCTGGGAGTGTTCACCTGGAGAAGGGAAGGCTCCAGGGAAGCCTCAGAGCCCTTTCCAGGGCCTAAAGGGTCTCCAGGAGAGCTCAGAGGGACTGGGGACAAGGGATGGAGGGACAGGACACAGGGAATGGCTTCCTGCCACAGAGGGCAGGATAGGTGGGATATTGGGAAGGAATTCTTCCCTGTGAATCTTCCCTGATAACACAGGCTATCAGCTGGAAAGGGTTTCCTCTATGCCTGTTTTATTCCTCAACTGCCACTGCAAGGAGCCTGCAAGACCCCTGGAATAATCTGCCTGGAGGAGACACTTGGATTTGCCTAAATATAGCATTATTTCATCAATTATTTTAAACCAGTTGTAATTAATGTGAAATGAACGCAAAGAATGTGCTCTTGGCTTAATCACAGAGCTGGAATAATGCACAGAGCACTGGCACAGCTGCAAGCACCGAACAGATGCAGAAATATTTGGGAGGTGTGAGAGCCTGGCAGCTCCAGGAGCATCCCCCATCACCTCTGAACGCTGTCCTCTGTTCTCCCCACAGATTCCAGCACAGAGAGGTCCTGGTTCCAAGGAGAGCCCCTGGGCACCAAAGGTCTGTGTGGAACAAGGAGTGTGACCGGGCCACCCCGAGCCCCACAGGGACACAACCCTTTGCCATAAGATGCTTATGGCATAAGATGGCATAAGATGCTGCTCCAGTCTGTGGTCTGGGCCAGCAGCTGCTGAGATGGCACAGAGAGCTGAGCTGCAGCCAGGCTTCGAGGACTCAGGGGACAGGTTTTGGACGCTGAGATCCCATGAGGATGCAGGATTTCCCTGCACAGCCACCCCCAGCTGTGTGCTGAGGAGCTCTCCAGTGCCGATCAGAGGCAACTCAGACCTTTCAGGCCCACGGACCTTGCGCTCAGTGGGGAGCTCCTCCCTGTCCAGCTGTTTGGAGATCAGTGCATCACCAACACTTGCTTTTCACACCCAGCCCTTTGTCCCTGAGCCCAGCTGTGCTGGACACCCCGACAGGGACACACAGAGCCACGGCCCCCAGGAATCCAGCTGGGCCAGCACAGCCAGCTCTGCCCAAGGGCCCCGGCCAGGGAAGGCTCTGCAGGGCAGTCCCTGTCACCCCACGGTCCCCGTTCCCGAGACACCGCTGCCCTCAGAGCCTGCCCAAAGCAGTGACGTGTCCAGCACAGTGACAGAGCCTCCCACACCAAGAGAAAAGCAGGATGAACAGCAGGATGAAAAGCAATTATCTAGTGGTGTCCCTGACCCAAGGGCTGCAGAGGACACTGCTCCTGCCCACGTGTCCATAGAGGACTCCTACATTCCAGCAGGCATTCCCTGTAATTCTGCACCTGCTTCTGTTTCAACCTGTTCCCTTCCTCCTCCTACTTACTCCTTCTCCTCAACTCTTCCTCCTCTTCAGGAATCTCACTCCAACCTATTGTATCCCCCTCCCCTGCGCTCATCCGCCTCTCCAGCCTGGCCTCCTCCTGCTCCCCCAGCCATGGATCCATCAGAGCCAGATGGTGCCAAGTTCTTCTCGTTTGTTGTCCTGCACGCCAATGAGGATGAGCTGGTGGCCCACCAGGTCAAGGAACTGCTGGAGAAAATGGGGGTGTCCGACGGTGCCACCCTCAGTGAGGATTTCTTCATCCCCGGACGCAGCCACATGATTTGCTTCCAGGAGGCCATAGAAAACTCTGCCTTCGTGATCCTCCTGCTGACCAAGAACTTCCCGTGCAACCTGTGCCTGTTCCAGACAGACACTGCTCTGATGCAGTCCATCCTGGACCCCTCCAAGCGAGACTCTGTCATCCCATTTTTACCCAAGGTGAACGCCCTGGAGTGCAGCCAGATGCCCATGATGCTCAGTGTTCTCGTGACCCTGAACGAGAGCTCTCCTCACTTCCCCACGAATGTGCACAAGACTTTTAACCCCAGGAAGATCAGGGAGAAGAAATTCCTGTGGGAGCAGCTGCAGAGAAGGAAGCTCCAGGCACGTTGGGAACTGCACCAAGCCCAGCAGAACCTGGCTGCCCTGAACCTGGGCTCCCCTCCCTGGGTGCCTCCAGCAGCGCCAGGGCCACGGCCACCGGAGCCATCACCCCAACCCTGGTGCCCCCCTGGCCCGATGCAGCCCCTCCCTGCTCACTGGGGTCCTCCCCCTCCCCAGGCACAGCTGCCCCCAGCCCACTACAGCATCACACCAGGCCAGGGAGGGATGCCACCCCTCATCATCCAGCACGCCCGCATGGTTCAGATTGGGAACCACAACGTGATGCAGGTGGACACTGCCCCACCTGGGCCAGGGGCAAGCCAAACGTCTGACCCGGGGCAGCCACGGTCAGAGACAAATTTAATTTCAAATCCTGGATTAGAGTGATTCTGCTGGGACTGGGACTGTTACTCTATGCATCAAGAGTGCCATTTTCCTGAAGCACCAAAGAAAGTTCTTCATTTTTTCTTGGAAAAAAAGACACGGCAATCTCTTGGAACTGTTTTTCCTTGTGCTTATTTTCAAGTAACTGAGAAAATTATTTTCCTGATTGTCTGGAGCTACTTGAAGATTTTATAAATCAATTTTAATTAATTTATTTGTGTTTCTCTAGTTCTTTCCTGTAGAATTAGAAAAGGGATAATCAGGGATATATGGAGAACTGTTCTGCATGTTGGCAGGAGGGGCTGGGAGATGGCACTGACCAAATGCTTTGAGGGACAATCTGGAGGGGATGCTTTGGGAAGCCACCTTTAAGGAAAACGTGGGACAAAAACCAAAAGCGTTGAGCATAGTGCAGAAGGGTGGAGAAATCCAGGAATGGCCAATAGGAGGGGCAATTTTGCAGGATCTGAGCAAGGGATGTGCCAGGCTGGCACCTGCTGAGCTCTGACACCAGGAGGGCACCTGGAGCAAAGCCCTCACTCATCCCACGCTCCAGGCACAGCCATTTTCCTGATCGTCAGCAGAGGTCACCCCAAAGCCACCGAGGCTGGAAATGGGGCTGTTGAGGCTGGAAATGGGGCTGCTGAGGCTGGAAATGGGGCTGCTGAGGCTGGAAATGGGGCTGCTGAGGCTGGAAATGGGGCTGTTGAGGCTGGAAATTGGGCTGTTGAGGCTGGAAATGGGGCTGCTGAGGCTGGAAATGGGGCTGTTGAGGCTGGAAATGGGGCTGCTGAGGCTGGAAATGGGGCTGCTGAGGCTGGAAATGGGGCTGTTGAGGCTGGAAATGGGGCTGCTGAGGCTGGAAATGGGGCTGCTGAGGCTGGAAATGGGGCTGCTGAGGCTGGAAATGGGGCTGCTGAGGCTGGAAATGGGGCTGCTCCCTCCTGGAGCAGAGCCCGGACCCAGCTCAGCCCGTGCCAGAGCAGGAGGAGCCACTCCCTGGTAAGGATCAGTACAGGGAAGTGACCCCATCCCAGGTATTCCTGCAGGTCTGGGTGTGTTCCTGTCACTCCTTGGCTTCCCCAACATCTGTCCCAGCAGGTTCCAGTAGGATCTGAGCCCAGGACTCCAGGAGGCCACCCCGGCCCTCTCAGGGCTCATTCCAGACTGCAGCCTTTGCCCAAGAGCCTTCTGAGCCCCAGGCCAGCCCCGGGATGGGACAGGCATTACTAAATCCCTGGAGCTGCCCCCAAATCTTGGCTTCTGGCTCTCAAACAGCTGGGATTTCCACTCTGCAGGACCCAGTGACAATGGATTAACTCATCCACTCCTTCCAGAGCCTGCTGGCTTCCTCCAAGTGCTCGAATTCCTTTGATTTTCCTGGTTTCTCTTGTCCATAGCACCGTCAAGAGGTGTTGTGTTACTGCAGCTCCTGTCCCCTGCAGTTGGTGCAGGACAGTCCCTCCCCTTGGGAGCACTCACACATCCCTCCTCTCCCAGCTCCTCTCCTACTATAAATAATCATGCAGAATTAGTCAACTGGAAGCTGTTCCAGCTTGTAAACAACCCCAGCACAGCCACGTCCAGCGTGCTTGGATCACACAAAGGGGAGGGAGAGCTGTGTCTGGGGTACAGGAGGGTCTGCAGCCTCCACAGTGGAGAAAAAACTCCTCTCTGTCCAAGATAATTAACAAAATAATCACTGAGACATTGCCCTGCTCCCCACAACTCCGTGTTTAACCCACATGGAGCTGGCCCTGCAGTCAATCAGTGTAATTACCCCTAAATCATGCAGTGATTTCTCCCACCCTGTAATTACTATCAACATTTAATTGCTGGGCCCTCTCTATGTAATTACAGATTTTTTATGCATTCAAAGAAGGTGCAGCCTTTTCCATCACACAGAATATTCTCCTCCTTGGGGCTGTTGCACCTGACTGGATCTCCAGCTCCAGAGCTGCTCCTGCCTGGAGAAACTCCCTTCCCACCTCTGTCCTGCCAAGCAGCCACAGGAGTGCCCTGAGCAGCCCTGCCTCAGTCCTGAGGCTCCTGAGGCCTCAGGCTCCCTGTACCTGCCTGGCAGCTGCTCTCCCCCACAGCTGGATTTCACTGCACACAGGAGGGAGAGGCACATCCCCAGGCTCCACAGACACTGCCCAGATGGCATTTTTAGCACAAAGGCAACATTGCTCATCAAAGCACCAAGAACTAAGGATGGAGCAATTAACAACAGGACAAACATTCATGTATTTTATCCATCCACCCTGCCTGGGGAAGACCAAGCACTTTTGGGATCCAGGTCCCTCTGTGGAACTAACTCCAGTACCATTAATTTCTCTGTTTTTACCATCCCTGATGGATTTGGGGTTGGAAAACAAACTGCTGACACAAACTGCTGACACCGTGTCCCTCTTTCTGCTTGCTGTGCCCACTGTCCCACGTGTGTAAGGAGGCAATACCTGAGATCCTCTCACAAAGTTTGATTTGCATCAAAATGTAAGGCAAAACATAGAAGAAGAGGTGTCATTTCAGTGTCAGTGTTACCCTTTTCCAGGGGAAATGTTTGCCACTGCAGCCCAGATTGGTTTTTCACAGGAGTACCCATGAAATGAACCAATCACGCCTGTTAACTGCAAACACCCTGGAATTCCATACCCACAGTGTCCCATCCCTGGAAAACAACCTGAAAATAGAGGAAAACACCTGAAAACAGAGGCTTATCAGGAAGAAGTCCACAGCACTTGCATTCTAGCAGCCATTTTTTTGTTTTATTATTTAAAGTTAAGAGCGCTCATCAGCTCACAAAGGAACAAATCCCATTCCTGCAGTTTATTTCAGGTTTCAGCCAAAAGGAAAAAAAAAATAGAAGGCAGCAGCTAAACTAATTCTGCACTTTACAGCTCAATTCAAGTTAAACCTCCTCGCTTTATAAATAAATGTTATAGTTAACACTGCAAAATGTACTGGCAGATCTACAATATCTTGAAGGGGCAGAGAGCGTGGTTATTGAGGCTGATAAATACAAGTAGAGAAGCTTCAGTAGCACAGAGGGCGAGGGTGGGGCCAGGGGTCTGCTCTCCCAGGTGGGACCTTTCCCAGAGCTCCAGGCAGCTGCTTCCCCCCTCTGCTGTGCCTGCCACCCTGCCCAGGGCCAGGGAACGAGCCACGGGCTGCCCATCACCCCCTGCACAAGGACAAACTGCTGGGAACTCTTTGATTTCCACCACGGAGGGTTCTGCTCATGGAGGCAAAAACCCGCCCTGAGACTACAGAGTTAAAAACAAGGTGTGTGCAGATCCTCGTCAAAGGAAGGAGCTTGCCCAAACAGCAGCCAGGTGAGATTTCAAATTCCACCTTGGAAGTAGCACCATCCTCAGTGAAGTTACAAAAAAACAAAAAAATGAAAAAAAAGAAGACTCAAAAGCCCAAACCAGCTGCTAAGAACCCACTGCGTGAGCTTTCAGAATGGGGCAATAACAGAGCCCAGGCAGGTGATCCTAAAACCTCAGAAGGACAAGGAGGCACCTTGAAACTTTCATTTCTTGCTTCTTCCTTCAGCCCAGCCTGGTGCAAACCCACCACAGACACTCACTTGCTTTCATAACCCCCTCCAAGCACCTCCACACTGCAGGTACCTCCTGGCCTAAAGGGCTTGCAAGAGCTCAGCCTCGGAAACAGTTCAAAATGTGCTGTTTTGGCTCCCAAACCATCCCCATTCCCCCTTCCAGCTCAGTCCCTGCTGCCCTCTGGAGCCAAAGCACGTCCATGCTGGGAATGGACAAGCCAAGGGCCTGAACACCACATCAGCATTTTGTTCTTAAAGTCGTTTTTTCCTCCCCATTCATAAACTACAACATCTATGGATGAAACTGTATAACCAGAACTGACCTTCCTCTATCTTACAGGATTGGAGAAGTCTTGCAGCATAGATAGGGCCTGGCTCTACGAGAGAAAAAACATCCCAGCTTTATGCACAATCATGGAAATCTCAGGCCTTTAACACCATTTGCTACTTGGCCAACCAAGAGAGAGACAAACCCCATCCTCAGCACACCCAGCCCTGTGCCATCCCTGGGCAGAGCACAAGCCCCTCAGCTGTTGGGCCGTCCCAAACCTGACAGGAGGGAGGGGAAGGGATTAGCTGTATGGTGTTTTATTCCTCACTCACTTTCTATCTGTTGGGTGTGTGGGGTAGGAAGGGCCAGAGCACGTGGGGGATGTGTAGCTGCTCCAAAGCTGAACACTGAGTTAATCCAGCACTAACAGGAGAGGCAGCAGGTCCCAGGGAATCTCCGTTTCCTTCCTGCTCAGGACACGATGGTGGCACGGGGAAGGGCAGGGGCTGTGGCCTTCTGTGGACAGAGCGCACTGGAGAGAGCCGGTACCTGAAGGTGACAACGAGGGACAGCCATGGGCTCTGGGGCCTCCTCCTCCCCTGCCCCGACACGCCAGCTGGGTGGTGACAGATGGGGACAAAGCTCAGCACGGCGAAGACCCTCGGCACTTTGGCACAGCCAGCCCGAGCCCTCCAGCTGCACGACCTCAGCGGGGTGGGACAGGCCGGGGACAGGCTGGGGACCATCGGCTCTCACACCCTAGTGCAGCTCAATGAAGGCTTCCAGCTCCTCGGGGATGAATCCCTTGTAGGGAATCTTGTGCTTGTCCAGGGCGCGAGCAGCAAGGCACTGGAGGGTGATGTAGTTGAAGGGCTGCATGGTGCTCTTGGTGAGCAGCTTCTCGTCCAGCAGCTCGTAGGCCGTCTGCTTGAAGGCGTTGGTGGCGTCCATGTGCGCCCCGGCCTCCATCAGGGCGCTCATGATCAGCGGGCAGTTGTTGCGGGCGGCCACGTGCAGGGGGGTGTTGTTGTCATAGTCCCGGCTGTCGGGGTCCGCCCCGCACTCCAGCAGCAAGTTCACCACGTGCAGCGACGGGAATTTGCCCACAGGGTAGCGGCCCACGGTGGTGGTGTCTTTGTCCACGGCCATGTGCAGCAGGGTGAAGCCGTTCTTGGCGCGGGGGCTGCACTTGAGCAGGCGGTAGATGGTCTGGCGCTTCTGGTGCTCCTGCTCCGGGGTGCACTCCACCTTCTCCAGCAGGAAAACCAGGTGCAGGATGATGGCCAAGGTCTTGGTGAACTGCGCCGAGTCGGCCACGGGGTCCTTGCCGTGCACCAGGGCCCTCTCCACCTCCCGGACCCCCTTGCTCAGCACCCCGATGAGGTCGGAGAAGCCCAGGTGGGTGGCTAAAGTGCCTTTGGAGCGGTCCTGGAGCACGTAGGAGTAAAGCTCGGCAAAGGAAAGGAAGCTGCTCGCAGTCATGGGGCTGAGGGGCTCCAGGTTGCCTTGCTGCATGTCCAGGGCGTACTTCCACAGGTTGATGCAGCGCTCGAAGTTGCCGGAGTCAGCGTAGACGGCGCCGCGGTAGCGGATGTAGTAGGAGGTGTCGGGGTGGGAAGGGCCCAGGATGCGCTCCCGGATCAGCAGCGCCTGCATGCGCATCTCATCGGGGTCCGTGATCAGCGCCTCCAGCTCCTCCAGAGAGCTCACCTCCCGCGAGTAGTCGTAGGCCAGCACCAGCTGCCGGGGCTCGGGCTTGGGCAGGTACTGGCCGCCCTCGCAGCGCAGCTCCATCGCCCGGCGCCAGTACCTGTGGGCTCCCAGCAGGTCTCGCTTCTTGTCCACAAACGTGGCACCCAGCAGCTCCAGCGCTTCCACAGCGGCCTCTCGAGTGCAGAACACGCTCGGCACCTCGTCCTGGCTGCAAGCTGCGGCACCGCATCCCTCGCAGCCCTCTTCACTGCAGCCCCTCTGATGGCTCCCACCTGAGGCACAGGTGCCGCTCTGGCTCCCCGCAGCCTCCTCCTGCTGCAGGCCCCCCTGGATCAGGTACTCCACGATGTTGGTGTGGCCGGTGACGCTGGCAGCGAGCAGAGGCGTCATGCCGTAGCCGTCCTTCTCCATGCGGGCCTTGGAGCGGAGCAGGAGCTGCAGGATCTCCAGGCTGCCCGACTCGGCACAGTCATGCAGGGCCGTGTTTCCCTTCACGCTGCGCCGGTTCACATCGGCCCCTTTCTCCAGCAAGTACCGGGCGATCTCCCGGTGCCCTTTATAGCAGGAAATCATCAAGCACGTGTGGCCGTGCCGGTTTGCCACCTCCAGGTCGGCCCCGCGCTCGCCCACCAGGTACCGCACGATCTCCAGGTGCCCGTCGAAGCAGGCGGCCCGCAGGGGGGTGGAGTTGGTCAGCGTGGTCTGGTTCACCGAGGCGCCGTGGTCCAGCAGGCTCCGCACCACGCCCAGGTGCCCCGCGGCCGAGGCCGCCCACAGCGGCGGCGCCCCCTCGATGGTCTCGCCGTCGAAGCTGACGGAGCCGCCCTCCTCCACGCGGGCCCCGCAGTGATCCAGCAGGTACTCCACCACCTCCAGGTGCCCGTGCCGGGCCGCGATCAGCAGCGGGGTGCTGCCGGCCCCGGGGCCGCCCCCGCCGCCGGGCCCCGCCGTCAGCGCCTCCAGCTCCTCCCGGCTGCGGCTGCCCAGCAGCTTCTGCAGCAGCTTCAGCTTCCCGTCGCGGGCCGCGTTGTACACGGCCGTGCGCAGGTCCATGGCGCCAGGGGCCGCCTCCAGGCCATGGACCGGCAGCGGCGGCGCGGCCCCAGCGCGGCGCGGGGCGGGCGGGGGGCGGCGGGACCTTCACCGCCCCGGCCCGGCCGCCATCTCAGGCTGCGCCGCGGAACAAAATGGCGCCGCGCGGGGCGGAGCGGGACGTGCGGTGGATGATGGGAATTGTAGTCCAGCGTGCGCCACTGCTCGCCCTGTGCCGCATTCCGTGAACTCTGTTTCCCAGACGGCAGCGCGGGTGGGGGGGGGAGAGGGGGGAAGAACGTGCGCCCTCTCCGCGCGGGGCATGCTGGGCAGTGTAGTCCCGTCGCCGCGCTGTGGGTAGCGCCGCTAACGGGGCTTCGCCAGCGCCGGGACTACGCTTCCCAGTGCGCCCCGCGCGGGCCGGGCGCTGTCCAGGCGTGTCTGTGATTCCCGGCGTGTGGTGCTTTCATAGCGGTTTTATTTTCCTTCAATTCCTTGATGCTGTTGAACTTCAAAACACAGAGGCTATACAGCATTCATCTGACGCGGTTTAATTGCAGATAATGTCCTGAGCTGTCACGGAGCCGCAGGGATCACGCAGGCCAGCCCAGGGCCCTGCACAGGTGACGTTTGAAAGCCCGAGTTTCCTGCCTTGGAGGTGGCACAGCCTCGTCCCCAGCAGCGAACACGGATTTATTCCCTCTAATTCCCCCCTACAGGACCTTATGTCCATCTTGCTCCATCCCTGAGTGACAATACCTGCCCAGCGTGAGGAAAAACACTCAAGCAGTAAATAGCTCAGCTTAGGTGAGCAGAGCTTTACTCACCAGAGTCTATTTTTAGGGCATAAGTTGAGTTTAAGTGTCCGTAATCGTTATACAGAGAACTGGCACAGGGTTTCTGCCATTGTATTTTATTTATAGCTGGATTTCTCCTACCCAGGGCAATAAGCTTAGTCTCATTACTTCCATTATTATTATTCTGTCTGTCATGATTATTATTCAGTTCATCCACCCGCTGTAGGTCCTGTCTGGAATTACGGTGGATTACCCCACTGACGCCTGTTGCCTCCACACACAATCTCACCTTTGTCGCTAAGGAACTGCTCTTGCACAACAGGCAGAATTCCCCTGCAGCAGCTCCTGGAGCCGGGGTGGCCGTGGCACTGTCCCCTCGTGAGCTCTGTGCCCGGGGATCGCTCCCTGCCAGCCTGCGATGGAATTCCCAGAGCAGTGCCCAAGGCCAGGCTGGAGCCCCTGGGACAGTGGGAGCTGTCCCTGCCCTGGCAGGGGTGGCACTGGCTGGGACTGGAGATCCCTGCAACCCAAAACTCTCTGGAATTCTGTGACACAGGGACTGTGTGTTTGAGAGGAACAGGGTCCCTGGAGCAGCCCCAGGCTGTGGGTGCTGTGCCAGGGCAGCTCCACAGGCAGGACAGGGGGAATCAGGGAATCCTTGAGGCTGGAAAAGCCCTCCAGGATCCCCGAGTGCAGCCTCTGCCTCAGGGCTGTGGGAGCTCCAGGCACGAGCCCACACAGACAGAGCCCCAGGGGCTGCACTGGGGCACTGGGAGCCCTCTGGGTGTGTGGCCTGGGCTGTGAGTGCCCAGCCTGGCCCTGGCCCTGGCCCTGGCCCTGCCCCTGTCCCCATCCCTGTCCCATCCCTGCCCCAGTCCCTGTCCCTGTCCCCATCCCTGTCCCTGGCCCTGCCCCAGTCCCTGTCCCTGTCCCCTGTCCCTGTCCCCATCCCTGTCCCTGTCCCTGTCCCCTCAGTGCAGAGCCAGCTCCCAGGCTGTTTGTGCTGCAGGTCAGGGCACACACACGGTGACATTTCCTCTCGTGTTGCCATGGTGACCGGATGCACTTGCTCTTTTATCTGGAGCATCTATTAACCAAAGCTTCCTATTAATTTCCCCTCCACAGAGCCCATTAGGAATTCACCAGAACACCACCCAGGCTTCTCAAGTCCCAAATCCAGCTCAGAACCCACCCCCTGCTCCTGGCTGGGCTCAGAGGCACCGTGGGGTGAAGTGCAGCTGATGGAAATGGCTTTTCCATTAATAAGAAATTTCCCAGTAATGAGGGAATAAAGAGCAGGAGCAGCAGAGTCACAGCAGCCTCTCCCTGTGGATCCCTGGCTCTGGGATGTGCTGGGGCCTCAGGAGCTCACCCCCAACCTTCCCTGGTCCCAGGCTGCTCCCAGCCCCAATGTCCAGCCTGGCCCTGGGCACTGCCAGGGATCCAGGGGCAGCCACAGCTTCTCTGGGAATTCCATCCCAGCCAGGAATTCCTTCCCAATATCCCACCCAAATTCCCCTGTTCCAGTTTGAAGCCATTCCCTGTGTCCTGTCCCTCCATGCCTTGTCCCCAGTCCCTCTGAGCTCTCCTGGAGCCCCTTCAGGCCCTGCAAGGGGCTCTGAGCTCTCCCTGGAGCCTCCTCCTCTCCAGGTGAACATTCCCAGCTCTCCCAGCCTGTCCCAAAGCTGCAGTCTCTTTCCCGGCCAGCTCCCACTTGCTCTGACACAGCAGCTGGGGACAGAGGCTCTGTGCCATCCCTCGGAGGGTGCCAGGGACCCCTGGCTGCTCCAGCTGAGCTCCAGCTGCTGCTGCTCCTCCCAGGAGCTGCTCAGGACCGTGGCTGAATCCCAACATCTGGGGCAGGAACGAGGGGCTCAAACCCCCCAGGGTCCCCACAGGGGACTCCTGTGCAGGGCTTTTGGGGTAACACAGAAAAAGGCCCAGGCAGAGCTCTGGGAATGAGAGGGGAGTTAAATCCCCACGGGGGGAAGAGCAGGTAAGAAATGAGCCGTTGTGACAGGGCTGCCAGGCTGCGTGGCAGGAGGGTTCGTTTTTTGTGAAACTGCCATTTCATATTCCCTTTCAGACACGCTGAATTACACGGTGCTGGCTGCTGCAGGAGGAGCATAATTTCCTTCACAGAAATAATGACAGGGCACTTAAAGAGCAAGTGAATGGATGGCTGGAGTACTGGGCAGAGACTTCAGAAATCCAGGCTGAGCCCTCACCTTTACAGGAGGCTCCTCTGGTGACCTTGGGGCTGTCATTTCATCTTCCTGTGCCTCAATTCCCTGTCAATAACCCGGTGATAATAACTGTTCTCTGTCTGCCTGCCTGATTGAGGCTGCAAACTCAGAATTTACAGCTCGTGTTTGCTCTGCTCTGAAGCCAAAGAGCTCCAATCCACGCTGGGGTGTCTGGGACAGGCACGATGGACAATGTGGAGAACAAAGGGCTGGGGTGGATGCTTTGGGACATCCCCAGTGTGAAAGGCTCGAGGATTCCTGATCCATTGCTCCCCATCTCTTCCCTCAAAATGTGGAGAAGTTTGGAGCTGTGCTAAGAGTTCCAAAAGCATCAAAATAATTTAGGAGCAGAGTCCACACTGATTTATTGAATCCCTGAGTTCCTTCTGAAGCAATTTAGAAACCTGCAGAATTTCCTTTGTGCTCAGTCAGGGCTGCAGCAGCTCCTCAGGTTTTTCAGTGTAAATTGAGGTTTGCAGGCTCCTGTGTTCCCAGGTTTTATCCATCTCCGGCTTTCAGGGGTTTGTGTGATTTCTGAAGCCGGGGAAGATGGGTCCCTGCTCCCAGAGCCACTGAACACGGGATTGTCT
The DNA here is from genome assembly GCA_034509425.1 of Eopsaltria australis. Lineage (NCBI taxonomy): Eukaryota > Metazoa > Chordata > Aves > Passeriformes > Petroicidae > Eopsaltria > Eopsaltria australis. The sequence goes on from JAVTVJ010000722.1 coordinate 625,117, forward strand.
CTAGAGTTAAGCAATTTGCTGTACAAAGGGAACAATTCTAAAACCAGGGAGAAATGGCACCCTGACATCAGCAGGAAGGATGACCCAATCCCCACCTTGCTGCAGGGCCTTTGTCCTGTAACTGCCTCCATCAGCAGGGCTCTGATGACTTTATTCTCTGTGCTTGTGTGGGGCATGGGGCCGGGGTACCTGGGAGGGAGGGGTTTGATCAGCCTGCATGGGATGAACACGCTGGGGAGGCTTCTGGGGGAGCCCTACATCAAAGTTTCATTGACATCAGGCACCAGGCTGGCCACTGCAGCGTTAATGGCTGCGCTGCTGCCCTCGGAATTCAGTGTGGGTTTAATCTGTCAGTGGGGAAGTAAAAGACAGGGGGAGAGGGAGTCGTTGTGGTTTATGAAACCTGGATCTTTTCTTTCAGGCACCATCAAATGACAGCGATTTGTACAGGTTTAAAACTCTTCTGGCAACAGATTTGTGGCTGCCCCTGGATCCCTGGCAGTGCCCAAGGCCAGGCTGGATGGGGCTTGGAGCAGCCTGGGACAGTGGGAGGTGTCCCTGCCATGGCAGGGCTGGCACTGGGAGAGCTTTAAGGTTCCTTCCAAACCCAAACCATTCTGTGATTCCTAAATCACATCTGCCATAGCACCAGTGATGTGGGCAGTGCTGAGCCTGGTAATTTAAAAAAAAATAAATAATTTTTAAAAAGTGCTCGACAGCACAAACAATCCAAATTATTAAAGATATTTCAGTGCTTTTACCACTGGCCTCGGCAGGATTCAGGAGTTTCATTTTCACACCTAAATACCTTTGAGAATGGAGGCTCTGAGTGGTGTTGAAAATTCGTTCTTTTTATATTTGAAGACCCTGTTGAAAGCAAAGGGCTCAGCTCTCCAGACAAGCCCTGCCAGGCATCGAGGTCCTGGCAGCTCCCGAGTGCCCTGACCCTGCCCTGTGTGTTTGGAGCAGGTCCTTGGCTCCTGAGCTGCTTTCAGCTGGGGCACAGGGAATTTCCTCCTCAGTGCCTGCTCTGGGGCTGTGTTTGGGTTTGTGCTGAGCCCAGGTCTGATAACTCAGAGATATTTTTGTTCTTGCTGAGCTCACTCAGAGCCAAGGCCTGCCCTGCCCTCGTCTGAGCCCAGGGATGTTCCAGACCACAGGACATCGTGCTCAGGATGTAAATGGGGCTGAAGAAGGAACTGGGGGACATTTGGCCTGAGGAGCAGAATAAGCCACGACAGGAGCTGCAGCACCCCAGAACACTCACACACTGGGCCGTGGCAGCCTGGGCTGTATGGCAGGCTATGATTTGTTGTCACCTTTACAAACACAACAACAAAATCACTAGTCTTCCACACAGAGCCAGGCCAGGAGAGCAGCGCTTCCTCCTCAGGGACGTTCCTCACGTCTTCTCCTGGCATCCTTCCTCAGCTCTCATCCTGGAATCCTTGTTTCTGTCTCTCCTTCAGGGCTGGATGCTGCCCTTTGCAGCGTTCCTCCTGAGACCACATCAAATCTCCCTGCAATCATCTCTCCAATTTGCGGCTGTTCCCGTGAGTTTCTGCTCCATTTTCTCACTCTGGAGACTCTGCAGGGACATCAGGGCTCAGCAGGGGCTCCTCTTGCCTTACCCAGTGATAAACTCCTCCAGGAGTGCTCTGTCAACCTGTCTGTCTCCCAGTTGTGTTTTAGTCTGACTAAAATAAGCAAATGCAATATGTGCTGGGGAGCGCTGGAGAAAAGGACTCTGCAAAGAGAGAGAGAATGATGGTGCCGAGTTTCCTGGAATCCCGCTGAGAGGCTGATTTAAGCAAGGAAAACAAACCCCTTTTGCTGTTTCCTTTCTCTGGATTTGTGGATGAGCAATCTTTGGTTCAGACCCAGCTTTTCTCTGTTAATACCTGGCGTGGATGAGCTGTGGAAGGGCAGTGCTGGCTCACGCCCATGGAAAGGATCTCACTTTATTCCTTGTCCACCAGAGCTTTACTCACCTCAGGCGCTGAAATCAGGCAGGGAAAGGCCTCTTCCCATCTTCACCCAACTGTTATGGGTGCTTTTGTAAGCCAGTGGGGAAAAAAGGGAAAGAAATAAAACCATCCCTCAACAGCTTTGGCTGCTCCTTCCACGGGAGGATGAGGAGTGGGCAGCAACAGGAGAGGGTTTGGGTTTGCTGCTGTGGCAGGGGCTGTGCCCTGGGGGAGCTCAGGGGGAGCAGCCCCATCCCTCCCTCCTTCCCTCTCCATTTTTATAACATCTGTGCTTTCTGTGGACACTTCATTCAAACTCCAGATGGGTGTTGCAGTCTGGGGATTTGTGCTGCTCCCAGATAACAGCCCTTTGTGCTGCCTAGGTAGCAGCAGTGTTTGTGATAGCTGGGGCTGATACCAGGAGATGGCCAGGTGGTCTTGTTTAGCAGGGAGCATTAATGATACTGCCATTGTCCAGGGAATCAGATAAAAACAGCTCCAGGTGTTACCCAGCAGTGTTTGTGTAAGGGCAGAGCCAAGTGCTGAATGGGGGGATGTTCTTGTACAAAACTGCTGTCACCCCACACCTCCTGGGTAAAATTCAACCAGGAGTGGGACTTGGATGATCCTTGTGAGTCCCTTACAACTCAGGATATTCTGTGATTCTAATCTGGGCATCAAGTGGAACAGCAGTGAGTGCGCAGTGAAAACATCTGGGCAGTGAGACAATATTTAGGAATTAAAATTCAGGACAATTCAGTCTTGTGCCCAAGGTAATTGGAAGAGAGGATGAATTTGAGAGAGAGGACAGTTTGGAAAGTGCTAAGCTGGACTGGAATTCCAGGTGACAAGGACACTTTCCAGTCCATGTTCTGGGACACAGCTCCACGAAGGGATTTAGCACAAATCACTGCTAGACAATCATATAAAAATCAAGAGAGGAGAAGTGTGAGCTCTCTCCTGGTTCCCTGTTCAGAGGTGTTCAGTGGGAGCCATGAATCGCCGGCTCGGAGGCGCGTGCTGTGAGGTTTTTGTCTCACTGCCTCTGTGGGGCCGTATTTCTCCAGGTGATCTTTTTCAGGAAGGGATCTGCCACTTCTGCTTTGTCCCAGAGATTTCAGGGACGTGGCTCCTTGTTCTGGTGGCAGCTGGACCTGCCCCCCCTCGCTGGGACTGGGAGGCTCCTCGGTAATTGTTTCTGTGGATGGGAGCTAAACTTAGCTCCAGAACTCGGGGAAAAAGCCTGTCTGGAAGGAGTGGGGACTCTTGGCCTCCAGCTATCTCCGACCAGGCTCATCACAGAGAGATCCCCAGCTGCACTTCCAGGCTGTAAATTAAACAAACAGTATTTCCTCTACACCAGACCACAGGGAGGGCAGAGAGAACAATGTGGCCTTATTGCTGCTATTTCCTTTGGTTTCAATCTCTGTCCTCTGCCCCCCACGTCCTCCCCAGCCCTGGTCTCCCACTTTACCCGATTTGTCATTTATTACCGTGCTTTAAAGAGAGGCAGGGGGAAAAATTCTCAGTGCAAATTATATTTTGAGCTGTTGTGCTTTGCCTCTTCGGCAGATAATAAATCTCTCTGGCAATGCTCCTCTGTATAGGATTTGTCATTAAATGCAATTAAACAAACCCTGCAGGTGTCCATGATCAGGCCTGCAGCAGCCCATTCACAACTGCAATGTTATTATCAGCCTGACAACAAAACACCAGATATTTCCTGAGCTCCTCTGATCGATGAGCTTGCCTGGCTTGGAACTGGAGGGAGGAGAGAAGGGGGACCAGAGCGGTTCAAACGCTCTTTAGACTTATTGATGGAAAAGTCAAAAAGCTGCTCAGCAATCAGAGGGAAGGTGGAGAGAGAAAAGGGCTGAGGGACAGGAGGGCTAAAAGGGGAAAATGAGAGAGAAGTGGTCAGGAGTCAAAAGGCAGAAACAAGGCAAGTCATCACATGATGCCCTTCCACCCAGTGAGTTGGTTATTGCACAGAACCGGAGTTTAAGAGACAAGGAGGGTATTTTAGGGATCATTCTTTGGCAGTTGGGCTGTCAGTGTTGTCCTGCAGCCTCCCTGCCCAGTTGGGACAACAATTCCCATCACCCTGGGACTGGACTTGACTGGCAGGGTATCCTGTTGTCCGTCTGTCTCCACAAACTGCAGCCAAAGGGTTGGATCAGGTCAAATCCCACCTGGAACAGCCAATGGAGCTGGACGGGCCTTGGAGCGCCCTGGGATAGTGGAACATCTCATCCCTGGAAGTGGATGAGCTTTGTGGTCCTTCCAGCCCAAACCATTTGGGATTCTGGGACTCTCTGAGTGCAGGTCCTTCCCTGTTCCCATTCCACTGAAGCATGTCCTGGCACAGCTTTGGGAAGCTGCAGAGGTGCTGCTGACAGGACTTGTCCAAAGCAGATGCAACAACATTCACACCAGAATTGTTGTGCGCTCTGACAATCAGGAGCAGGAAAAAACCTCCTGTGGTTTCTGTCAGCCATCCCAGGCAGCCTGTGGAGTGTGAAGGTCAGGGATTCACAGGGGACTGGCTGCCATCAAGTCCAGCGAGAGAGAAAAATTTGCCAACACCAGTGGAATTCTTCTGCCTGACTCGTTTGCTCAGCTCAGCCTCGGGCTGCTCTGGGGATGAACCTCTGTCCCCTCCTGTTCTCACCCCAGGAATCCTGCTTCAGCCCAGCTGGTCCTGGGCTATGCACAGAATCGGAGTGACAAGGGACAGAGCTCACATCACTGTTCTAGTGTCACCTAAAACAGTGGATTTGGGGGCTGGGTAAGGAGTCCGAGCACCTGGGAGCCGTGGATGTGGCAAACCCAGCATTTCACTGGAACAGGAATTGCCCCGCTCCGCTCCCGTCCATCCCTCTCTGCTCCTGCCTGGGTTCTGCTCTCGGCCCCATCTGCCAGAGCCCACAAACGCCTGTGGTTCCCTCCCGCCGTGCTGGGAGCTCTGCAGGGGCTGAGGCTGTGGCACAGGGACAAGAGCTGGAGTGTCCCAGGGCCAGCCCGGGGAGCCGGGGGCTGCTGAGCGGCCCTGGGCCGGGGCTGCAGCGGCGTCAGGGACCTGGGACTGACTGCTGCGAGTCCTCGAGGACCGGGATGGAGCCGCGGATTGACACCGGGAACAGCGGGGCTGGGGCTGCTGCGAGTCCCCAAGGACCGGGATGGAACTGAATTTCCACCGGGAGAAGCGGGGCTGGGGCTGGTGGCAAAACCCCCCGGAGTTTCCATCAGTGGCTGCGAGAGCGGGGAGGGAGCAAATCAAGGGCAGGATGGAAATGCACAACTGATTGGATCGACTTCAACAAACACTTTTTCCCCCCCTTCTTTCCACTTCTCTTCCTCCCCAGCTCCAGCAGTTCCTCTCTCCGCGCTGCTCATCTCCCTTTGTGCACCTCTTACCCGCACTCTCCTCTCTAAACAGGTGCAGTTGCCACTCAATAGACTTTAATTACCACTTCAAGGGCTCTCACCGGGGTCTGCGGGAGGGTGGAGATGAATTTTCCCGAGGATTATGCGTGTGGCTGAGTTCTCTTCAGTCAGATGCTGATATTGCTGCCAGCCGGGATCCTTCGAGAGATCGGTTCTTCGGTTCTCTCTGCTTGTGTTAACAAAAAGGAAAACTGCTGCTGAAGGGAAAAAAAAAAACAACCCAGCCATTACCTGGATTAATTAGCAGGACAGCAAATGGGTCTGGAGAAAAACATTACAGAAAATTTACAGCCCAGGAGTCTCAGCTGGGCTTCCAAACTCTTATTCCTTGCAAATCAGAAGCGGAGAGCTCAGCATCTCGGAAGATTTCTGTGGGAGACTGGGCTCTAAAAATACAAGTTGTTTTTAACCACTTTACCTTTTCTTTGCTCCGCGCTCTTCCCATCACGGCTCGCTGGAGAGATGTGCTGTTAATGCATCCTGCCGGGACCCTGGGGATTCCTCCCGGGATCGTGTGGCTTCATTCCAGCCTCAGCACCTTGTGCCTGCGATGGAGGAATTATTCCCAATGTTTAACTAGTAACATAACATTATTTGTATTATTAAGATCCTCTTCAAAAGGCACTCCTGGCGAATGCAGAGCAGCTCAGGCCTGTCAGAGCTGCCTGGAATTGTTTGCTCAGGTTGTGAGTGTGCACTCGTGGGGATGCACACGGAGATTTGGGTGTGGGCTCCTCTGGGCTGAGACATGCAGAGAGGAGCTGGGGATGGAACGGGATCTGTTGGGACAAGGGAGATTTCCAAACATTTAAAAAACCATTTCTTTCACTCAACATTAACATTTCTAATTTTTTCCATAAAATGAAATGCAGGAAGGAGATTTTTATAGCAAATTAAGCAACATTTTGTTCTGCCACAATTAAGTTTGTTTTCCTCAAAAAGAAATTCAGCAAACTGGGGGAATACTGCAGCCAAATGTGCACTTTTGCAGATGTGTTTTCCATGAAACATTTTGCCTAGCTCCAAAACAGCTGGGTTTGTGCAACATCTGGGCTTGTGCTCGCCTCCTGTCCTGCTCTGGTGCCAGCAGCAGAATCTGTGTGGGCTCTGCTCTGCCAGTCCCCCCGCGGAGCTGGGGCTGAGCTCATCCCCCTGGGCCAGGGTCCAGGCTCCTCCTGACATCCCCACTTCATTTCTCAGCTTCTCTCCATCTCAGGTATCTCATTCTTTCATCTTCTATGATTTAAAATCCTTCTGCCTTCATCATCTCCTCCTCCTACCTTGCCTTTCCTTGTGCATTTTGATTTCCAGGCCCATCTCCCCCACGTTTTCCTGCCATTTCTGCAGGACTGGGATGAACATTGATCACAGCCATCTCAAGCCCATCTCTCCTTTTTCCCAAAGAGCCGATGAAAATGTCACCCATGAGATAATCATCATGTTGCTTACATCCCTTAATTGCTCTCAAAGTACAGTCGAGGCTTCAGAGCCTCTTTGAAAGGCAGGTTCTGGCCTTTGGCACGTTATTGACAGGCTGTTGATAGGCCCCTTTGTTGAGGAGCAATTTTGTCCTTTTTCCTGTACAATTTTTTGGTTTTTTTAAAGACAGCCCTTTCAGAGAGAGTAGATTTTTAAAATAGAGCTGAGCTCTGAATGAACAGGCATCAGAGTTATTCCCGAGGAGCGGTGGCACACGTGGGAGAGGAGAGCTACCAGCACACTCCGTGCAGGACTGTACAGGAAATCAAACTGAGATGACAAATGGCTTCATCCTTGTTGCTTTTTAGTCCTTCCCCTCTCAGACCTGATAATCAGATGTTTATTTGCAGTGTATTACTAAAGCCTTGGATGTCTTGTGTTTTCCAGTGCGCTGTTCTGTGGTAAACAAGAGAAAGTCGACACTTCAGCTGTGCAGGGACCCATTTGTGTCTGTTAATGATCATTCTTAGGGGTTTTTAATACCTGCTGATAAAAGTGGACTGAGATTTCCTCGTCACAGCAGCCCCTCCTGGTCTCAGCAGCTCTGCAGGTCTGGGGCAGAGCAGAGCAGAGCCAGGCACACACACAGAGCCTCCTCGGGCAGAGCGGAGCCTGTGGCTCCTACTGAGCAATTCCCAGCTCAGCTGCTCATTCCTGTAGGACACACAGGCTTTAAAGCCACCTCTTTAACAAGGATTTATTTTAATGTGCCCCTGATGTGAGCCAGGGTCCCTCTGGGGCAGATGCTGCAGGTGCCTCTCGAGGTAACCCCAGCACAGCCCAGCTTCCAACAGAACCCTGAGCAAAATCCCCGGGCTCTTTGCAACTCAACCCCAACCCTGAGAGAAATTAAATCCTTTCCTTTCTGAAACAATGTCCCTTGGAATGATTTTGCCCTTAATGAGCCCCGACTGCGCTGCTGTGTTCCGGAGCCTCTGGTGTGCATGTTAACAAGGAGCTCTCTCCGTGTGGAAGTGTGGAGATGGCTGGGCCTGTAATGGGAGTCTGTTCAGCATCCTAAATCCCGCATTAGGCTGTGCCTGTAGGAACCCTGGGATGTTCCACGGAGACTGCCTGGAGGCAATCATCTCTCCCAGCCTCCTGGCTGTCCCTATCCAAGTGCTCAGCTTGCAGCTATTCCAGGAACTGCTGCAGAGATGATAAAGTTGAGCCCCTAATGCGTTCACCAGCAGCAAGGTGAGGAAAGTGCCCGTAGATTCTGGATGAAAAGGGAGAAGGCAAAGGGCTGTGGTATCCAGAGAAACCTCCATCTCACTGGTATTTGGGTCTTGAACCCTGTGAGGGACTGGAAGCCCTGAAACGTCATTGCTTTCTCTGAGTGGATTCAAATCATGAGCAACACTCAAAAAACATCTGCCTCAAATTTATCTTTGAGTCCTGCTGGATTCAAATGATGCATCTCAGTACTTCCCATCCCAGAAACCTATTTCATCCATCACATCCACTTAAATGCACGCTGTACAATGGATACAGATGCACACACACACATTTAGATCAGTGTTTGTTACACAGAATGAGTCCATTCTTTAAAAATTCCAGAAAGGAGTTCCTCCAAACCCATCCCCTCATCGAGAGACCAGCAGAAAGACACAACACCTCTCTTCTAGAAAAATGTATCAACTCATTTATTTTTAAAAGTTGTGAACTCATTAGCTGGCAATTAATGTTCCACCCTCCTGTGCAGCCCCTCGTGAGGTCACATAAAACCTGCCCAGAGCTCCAAGCCCACCTTCGTCAGCACAGGCTGAGAACTGCTGAGATAAAACGTTGTCTGAATTGGATGGGGAGGATTAGAAAGGTGATAAAAGCTAAGCCAGGAGAAAATCAGATGATAAATAGGTCTGGCAAGATAGATGGATAATCTTCCTCCCAGGCCAAACCTGACAGGATAATCACCTTTTTCTGTTCTCTGGTTCCATTTGCTCTCAGCTCACCAGAGCTTTACAGATATCACTGAATTTGGTTTTCTGGTGCCCAGGAAATGGGGATCACGAGGTCTGTCTTTATGGACAAGGGATCTGAGGTGCCTCATGTAGGAATGGCTCTAGGTTTCAGACTAGGATTGCAAAAATCAGTCCAACTGTTGCCTTCTCTTGGTTTGTTTCCCATCCCTCACTGTGCCCCAGGCAGAGCTGGGGAGGAGCAGCTCAGAGCAGAGCTGCAGCCACCTTCCCCAGCTGAGCCAGAGTGGGGGTCAGGCCTGTCCCCTCCCGAGGGTGTCCCTGTCCCTGTCCCCAGCAGCTGTCACCAGAGCCAGGCACTGGGAAGGGCTCAGCTCTGCTGATGGGATCTGGCTTCAGCCGAGCACCTGGCCATGGGATCAGGGCAACTGTCCCCTCTGTCCCCTCTGCTTTCAGGGGACAGATTAGCTCTGAGCTGATCTAAACAACCCACTGGAGCAACTGAAAGCTCTCAACATTCCGAGCTCTTTCCCAGTTGGGAGAGGGTTTGTCTGACCTGGCCTTTGCTCTCCCCACTCCTGAGAAATTCCCATTGCTCCCGATGCATGCAGGGTCTGAGCCTGCAAAGCCCTGCCCCTTCTGGAGCCTTTGCCCTCCAGGTGGGGACTCCTTGTCTGGGGGGAGCAATTAAGGAAAGTTTTCCATCTCTCTGTGGCATCAGTTTCTCCACAAACATTCAACTGGCAACACGGAGCAATGGAATATTTGATTAGCCAGAATTACAGACCACAACATTAATAATTCTGTGAGCTGAACTGAAAAAATTCACACTTGTTCTCACTGGGAATGGTGCAATTTTCTCCTTTCTCCGAGAAGCTTTGCTCTAATGGCAGGGTGCATTGTCATCCCACGGGAGCAGGTACTGACTGTGGCCTCTGATTTGGGGGGGCTTGGATCCATGCAATTTTCACCTGGGCTGGAATCTCGTAGGTGGGCTGTTCATCGTGGCTCTGGATTTTCAAAAGAAGTTAGCAATTTTGGACACCTTGTATTCGTGTTTGAGCCACTCTGAAAGGGATCGATTACAAGAGGCAGGTGCTTAGAAGTCTCTGAAAATCAGGATTAATTGGAATCTGTCATGCTGGGCACCTGAAAACACTAAAATACTTTAGAAAATCACAGGGGAGGGAGTTGTGTTTCTGAACATGACTTGGGAAGAATGTACAGCCTTAAGTAACACAGGATAAAGGGAAGATCTTTGCATAACATTATGGAAACATCCTTTAATCCTCAGTGCAGCCAAGTGCTTGCCTTCAGTTTGATTCTTGAGGGAGTTCAGTGCTGAAGTTTCTGCAAGTGCATTTGTATTCTCCTGAAGTGGGGCCTGATATTGTGTAAGTTACCATAGGTTTATGAAAAATTCTGAGTCTCCAAATTAAAATCAATCAAAAGGCGAAGTTCTCTCCTCGAGGACACGCAGGCTTTGCTGCCCTGCTGCAGGTCCATGAGTTCACCTGCAGAGCCACAGACTGTGCCATGGAAGAGCTTTGCTTTGCCCTTCCTGAACCCCTGAGCCAGAATATGTAAGTGCTGAACACAATTTCCATATCCCAAGGAGCTTTAAGGTCCCTTCCAACCCAAACTACTCCGTGATTCTATGACTTGAGTGAGCAGAAAAACCAAATCCTTTGCTCAGACTTCCCCGAGATCTCACTCTGGCCCTGAGCCTGCAGGATTGGGGTGGGTGCAGGCTGGGCAGGGGCTGTGTCCCCAGTGCCCCAGGTGTGTCCCAGCCAGGGCTGGGCTTGGCACACGCTGAGGGCAGGGTCTGAGAGAGGCTGGGGGTGAACCCACTGCAGGTGCCCGGGGCAGAACAAATCCCTGCCAAAGGCAGAACAACCTCGCCCTGTTTATCCAGGCTCAAAAGCTGTCGCAGATCCTGCAGCTGAAATCCTCTCTCCTCTTCCTGCCGAGATTCCCAAGCACCTCCCAGTCTCCCAGCTACTGCCAGATGCCACGATTGCAGTGGAGTGGCAGCGACACAGACAAATATTTGTGCAAGGCACACAGAGGCAGGAGCCTGGAGCATTGTCTGTGTGGTGGCAGGGGGAGAGGGCAAGGAGGATCCTGCCTTTACGGGCTTCATTTCTATTGAATTTTAAACAACGAAAATCTGGGTGTCTGTGTGGTGCTTATTCCTAGCAAAACTTCAAATATTTCATTCCAGCAGATGACTTGGGACCCTCCTGCCAGATTGATTTCCAGTTTACTCATTTTGAAGAATACTTAAAGGGTCAGGAATTAAATTGAATTAAGTTCAGACATTACCCTGAGTCTCCTGTTCTTCAGAGACCTTTGGGTTGGATCCATCTATGAGATCTACAGAAAAATGCCAGTAAAAAAAAAAAAAGTGACAAAATATGCCCTGAACAAATGGAAATGAAACTTTGATTAAGCAAGACTGCACAATACAAAATGTAGTTAGCTTTGAGGATATGATATCATCTGTCCTACTATTTTTTATATTAAATATGAAATCTGATTAGGCAATTCCCAGAATGTGGAGATAAACCCATAAAAGCAGAAATAAGTATTTGGTGCAATATCATTTTCTGGCTTCTTCTGCGTGGCTTTTTGGGGCAGGAGGTGAAGAATATGGGATTTCCCCCTTATTCTATAGCTGAACTTCAAAGGGAACAGCCTGGTGTTGGAGCTGGCAGAGACGAGGCACTGAGCAGGCTGAGCCTCAGCAGTTGTTGCACTCAGGACAGATCAGAGCCACCGTGAGCACACGGAACTGATGGGGCTGTTAAAAGATTTACAGAGAGATAACAAAGATATCTCTCCACTCCAGTTCCACAGGGAAAGATCTCCACCCTTACTTGGTTCAATGTGTACAAAATGTGCCTAAAGGCTGTGGGGATATTCAAGGCCTGAAAGGAAATAACTTTCTTATCAAGTCTTTTTCTTCTTTTTCCCCGAAATATTTAATTCTGAAATAAAAAATAGGAGTTTCCTTAAAATGGAGAGCAGCTTGTTTCCTTTTCCTCTCAGAGACCAACATCACTCAGGAAAAATGCAAGTGTAAGGACAGGAGATGTGGCCAGGCTGAGCCTGGATTAAATCACCTTCCTGAGCCTCTGTTCTGCAAAGTGTTTAAACACACATTTAGCAGAGCTGGGGGAGAATTTCCAGTGAACAGGGATTCATTCAGGGAATATTCAGGGATAAAACAAATGCAGCAAATCACTTCAGCTGGCTACAGCTCTGTGAAATGCTTTATTTCCAAACTGCTTGAACACTTGAACATTTTATATTTTTTATTTTCTATATTAGAGCCTTGGTTTAATAATCTAAAGAGGAAAAAATGTTTTATTTCGGCCTGAGCCAGAGATAAATACTTTGTTGTTTTAATTTTGCAAAAATTAAAAAAAAAAAAAAACCCAAGCACTTTGTTTCATTTGATTGCACTCAATTTTTATTTTTTTTTTTCTGAAGGGGAGCATTTGGGGGAAAAATCCACTCTAATTTAGCCATTGAGCACTTCAATATAACACAATCTGTCAATGGACCCAAAGCGTGCCACTACTGCAAGGCAGATTTTGAGTAGACAGATAGAATCAGCCATGGAGGAAAAATAATTTCAAATAACTGTTCAGGAAGCATCATCTCCCAACAGTATCTTGGTGAAACGTCCTGCTTCTCCTACAAACCAGGGGATTTTAAGAGCACCCTTACACATGAACACATTTCAAACAAGTGTTGGGTTTTCCAGCATAAAGCTTTGATGTTGGGCAGATGGGAAGTGCAGGTTCCATTTGGATTCATGTAATCATTCCGTGCTTCCCGAATGTTTTTATTCCCTGTCCTACCCGAGGCTGTGAGCCCATCTTACCTGGGGGGCTGGCAGGGATGTTTGGAAAACGCATCCATCCCAAGGTCCCTTCCCGCCTCATCCCGCCCTTAGCTCTGGCCCAGACCCCGAGTGCGGGCACTGGGGGGGCTCCCGACCCCTGCGTGCCCCGTCCGGGCCCGGCTACCCGCGGGCAGGTGACCGGGCGGTGCCGCTCCCCTTCGCCGCTCTCCTCCGGGCTGTACTCACCTGGCCCCGGCGAGCAGTCCAGCGCCGCCTCGGTGGCTCTGGGCGGGCGGTGATGTCCCGGGAGAGTCCTGCCCGCCCCCGCCGCTGCCGCTTCCCGGTGCCGCTTCCCGGGCCGGGTTCGTGTCCCGGTCCAGCCCCGCCCGGGAGGAGCCGCCGGGCGCTGTCCGTGGTGCTGATCCGCGGCCCCGCCGCCGGGATCCGGCCGGGATCTCCCCGGGATCGCCCCGGGATCGCCCCGGCCCCTCCGCCTCGGCTACGCCAGGGCCGGGGGAGAGCGGCCCCTTCCCCCGGGCGCTGCCCGCCCCCGCCGGGTCCCTGCGCCGGCCGAGCCGCCCGGCAGAGGCGGGAGCGGCTCCACAGGTGGCCGGGGAGCCCCCGGCAGCGTCGCGGAGCCGCCTCCGCACCTGCGGGGCTCACCTGAGCCTGGGTCACCTGAGCGGCGGAGGGGCCGGGGAAGCTGCCCTGCCTCTGCCTCGGGGCTTTTATGGCCCGCCGGGGGGCGGCGGGCGGAGCGCCCGGGCGGGGACTCCGCGCCTCGGCCAACGGCGGCGGCCGCTCCGGGCAGCTGCGGCAGCATTACATCATGGGACCGCCCGCCTCCTGTGGAAGAGTCTCCGCGGCGCTCGGCAGCGGGGGCACACGGCAACAGGTCCGGCCGGGGAGCTGCGAGCCCTCCCCGGGAGGGGGAACAGCCGGGAGAGCCCATCCGGCTCCAGCGGGAGCACGGCAGCTTTGCTTTGTGGGGGGAATCGCTCCGGATTCCCAGGACCAAACACCGCCAGCCCGTCCTCTCCATCCTGCCGCAGTGTCCCTCGGCCTGGGGGGCTCGCACCCTCTGGTTTCCCACTCCAATGGACAAACCAAGCCTCACCCTAAACTCCCAGCCTTTATCATCCTGTTTTCGGGGCTGGCACAAACTCCAACCCTCCATCTCTTCCCAGAGACACTGACAGAGCTGAAAGCCCAGATCTGAGTACCTGGAATCCCTTTGGACCTCTCCTGTTTCCAGAGCAAGGAGGTCAGACAGCTATTCCCTCGAGTGTGCCCAGGAGCACAGCATTCAGCACTGAGAACAAATTTATTTGCTGACCCTCACCTCCAGAAACACTCATGTTCCTGGGTTTGTCCAGAAACACTCATGTTCCTGGGTTTGACCGGGGGTGTCAGCAGGGATGGGTTTGAGTTACACCTCTGAGATGGAAAATACATAGGTTGCAAACACCAATTTTTCAAGAGTGCCCTAAGCCACCCAAGATGGTCAGTCTGGTGGGTAAAGCTTTGTCTTCTGGTATCTCCTGTGCATAGGATGGGTTACCACATGACACCAAAGGAAAAATAGTAACGGGTTGCATCATTAATTAGATAGAAACCAAAATGATCCAGAGCTGAAGGCTTGGTCTGGGTAATACTTCAGAGCTCTGGGTAGTACTTGAGACCCACATCCAGGTCTGATTTGGGAAATTTCTGCTATGAATTGATCCCTGTGGGAAAATATGGGGCTCTTAAGACCTGTAAGTAAGAGCAGATGACATGAAGGAGCCCATTTTCGAGTGGCACTGGATGCTATTCAAATTACAGGGTGGTCACAATAAAGCCAGGTGCTCTGTTTCCAACTCTTTCTGTTTGCTTGTTTTCCCCCACTACCATGGATCATGGGCCAAATCCTTTGCCTGGCTTACACCAGCCCAGGCCCTGCCCAGCCACGGTGACAGCGTTGCTTTGCCTGAGATAAAGGCTGGTTTGGGGCAGAATGTGCCTGTGTGTGACACAGATTAGTGAATGGCCTGGGAGGCTCAAACCGTGCAGCAGGGCAGGAGCCTGGCAGGACCTGATGACCTTGGCAGGAGTTAGTCACAGCACAAAGGACGGAGATTGGTGTTGGGGTGAGAGAAGGCATTGCAGCCTTGCTGGTGCCTGACCTTGGGCGTGCGTCTGCGAGAGATTTTCCTTCAGGAGCCAAATCTGAAAGCTGTTGCTCTCGTTTTGTCCAGACAAAGCAGAAATTTGGGGGAAATACGAAAAGAATGAGAGCTGAAGCTGTAAACAACATCTTATGGAAAATGCTGAGGGGTGCCCGAGTCCTTGGATGCCTGATTCCCTTGGAAGATCCTACTAGAAAGGAAAGCCAGAGTAAGGGAACAGCCCCAACTCTCCCAGCCTGGCTCCAGGGCAGAGGGGCTCCAGTTCTCTGTCTACAAAGAGCAGCCGTTCCACAGCAGTTCACAAGGGATGAGGTGCACAGGCACTGCCCGTTCTCCCGGGGGCTGCAACCCCTTCTCTTAGGGCTGTTGGGCAGGACTTTGGACTCAGGTCCTTTCCCTGCATTCTAACTGGTGATACTGGCCAGCAAATTCAGTTGAGGCTTCAGAAATAGGATTTTCAAAGGGATACAAGTGATGAACACAAGCTGTACCTGTCCAGCCCGAAGTGTCTCAAACCTGATCTCCTTATTCAAAAGATGCATTTGAAATGTTCGGCTCATTGTGAGTAGAGAGCTGGGAACTCTCTGTGTCCATGGCACATTCATTCTCCCTGGCTTTTTCACCTCGGGAGACTCCTCTGCCTCACTCATTTGCATTCAAGATTTGTTTCAGTAGAAGAGGGGATTGGACAGATTTTTTTCATGGAGAAAGTCTGGGATGAACTTAGAATCCACAACAAGAAAGGTCACTGTTAGATTTAATTATTTTGAGTTGTTTTCCACCCCGTACTCGGAGCAGCCCTCGCGGCTCAGTAATTAGCAACGGAGCGGAGGGGGAACGCGCTGGACTTTGGCCCCATCTGACCTGATTCATACAACATTTCTGATTAATGCACCTGGTCACATGGCAGCTGTCAGCGACTTGTTGCTGGGCATCCAGAGGTTTCCAAGGGAACCGCTCCCTCTCCTGCCGATGCTCCTCAACAAGTGCGGGAGAGCCGCGGTTTGGTCCCGAGGGCCTGACGCCAGCCGGGCAGAAGACGGGAGCAGAGAAACACCCGAAAGAGAAAGCGCTCGTGTGGAATTCGGTGCTGCTCCCGGCGGAGCGGCTCGGGCAGAGCCCTGCGGAGCGTGCTCGGCTCCCCGAGCCGGGAGCTGCCTCTGGCTCAGCCCTCCCGGCCGGCGCTGCACGCCCAGCCCAGCCCAGCCCAGCCCAGCCCAGCCCAGCCCAGCCCAGCCCAGCCCAGCCCAGCCCAGCCCAGCCCAGCCCAGCCCAGCCCCACTCGAGCAAAACCACACCACAAACCGAACAGCAGCTCCCGAGCACAGACGCTCGAGCACACGCTTGAGACTCCTTTCCTGAGGTGTGTTTTAAAAGTCTCTGATAATCACAGCGGCCTCGATGGAAGCTTTCCACCGCTGCACGCGCAGACCCAGCCTACCTGGATCCTTTGCAGGCTGGCACGGAGCTCCCACGCAGACCAAGCTCCTCTCCCTCCCCAAACCCCTCTCCCTGCACATGCAGCCGGAGTTCTGCCCACTCGCAGGCGTGGCAGCCTCCAGCACGGCAGCTCCTCGGCTCCCTCCAGCCCCTGCCGTGCGCACGCTCGGCGCTACCTGCGGGCATCTCCCTGCACAGCCCTGCCCGGGATCCCCGCTCCTTCGCACACCGATCACACAGCCACAGCCAAGTTTAAGTTGGAAAAGACCTCCAATATCACCGAGTCCGACTGTTAACTCAGTACTGCCAAATCCAGCTATGAACCTCTCAGTGCAAAGGGAAACCGAAGCACGGGCAAAGCTCTCAGCAGTGCAGAGGGAGCCTGGAAGCACAGCTCTGAGCACAGCAGGAGGGGGCTGCAGGACAGAGGTTCACAGAATGGTTTGGGTTGGAAGGGACGTTTAAGATCACCCAGATCCATCCCCTGTCACGGGTAGGGACACCTTCCACTGAACCATTTACATGATGGGAAGGGAAAGATTCAGAGTCTGGCTCCTCTACTTGTTAACCTAGTTTTACATCGGAACGTCTCATGCAGGAGGCGTATCCGACAGAGGAGAAATGTTTTATTTGGACTAAGATCAAAGGATTAGCAAGAGGAGCGTCCTGGGTTTGGTTGGGATAATGTTAATTTTCATTCTAGTAGCTGGAGACACGATCCAAACTGCCTGTGAGACTGTGAGTTAAGGATGCACCAGGGAAGTGCAACTCCAGGAAGGGCAGAGGAGGCTACAAATGAACAGCAGCTCGTTAGAGTCAAGGTCTGGACGGACTCAGCCACGCCGGTGTGGGGCTGAGCTCTCCCTCCGCGCTCAGATTACGCCTGCGAAAGGACAAGGGGATGTTTGTGCGGAATAACCCACTTTTAATGAGGTGTCTGCCAAAGGCACAATCAGGGACCGGCGGGGTCGCGGCTGCCTCGGCGGAGCGGGGATCTCTGCCGCCTTTACCTCGGTGCCGCAGTGAACCCCGTGCGCCTGTGCTTGGACCGCTGACACCGAGACCACCACAAACGTAATGAGGAGCAAGAGGTCGCCCCGAGGCAGGCGCCCGTCCTTGGCCGGGTTTGTACTCTCAGCTGCCGCAGCACTTGAAAGGAGAATATTGTAAAAAATAAAGCCCATGCAAACAGAGTAAACAAGGAGCTTGAGAACTGGATCTGTCAGGGACTAGGGCAGCTTGTAAAGAGAGGTGAGGGGAAAGAATAAAAACAAGCTGAAGAGCAAACAAGAGCACTGGAGGCAATATTTTCATAAGCATTAAAAGTAGAACCTATGCTCCATTTTCAGAAGTGCTTTTAACACATAGAAGTCATAATCACATGCCCTTCCAATAAAATCTGGGATTCTACTTCCCTCAGGTATTTTAGATGCTGTTTTGCACAACACGAGGGGTCAGTGCCCCAGTGAAATTACCAGACCAGTTTAAAACAAACAAAACGAATTGCTTCTTCACACAGCACATAATTAAATTTTGCAGCTCGTTTGCCACAGGATATCTTGTAGCCTGAAAATATAAATAGGTTCAAATGGGTTTTGACAAGATTATGGAGGTTTGGTCTATCAGTGACGATTAAACTTAATAGTTTGGGTGCAACATCCAAGCAGACCCCACAGATTGCTGGAAGCTACAAAACTGCAGGTGGGAGAAGCCTTGTTCTTTATACACCCTTGTGACCTGTCCTGAGTATCTTCCTCTGCTTACATCCAGGGCCAGCACACTGGGATAAGGACTTGTGTGGGATAAGGATTTCTCCTGTGGAGCAGCCAGACCATGTTTATAGCCCTCCCTGCACCCCACTCCAACTCAAACACCCAAGCCTTGTTTTGGATGAAAATGATGAAAAATAAACCCCTTGTGAGGCGCTGCAGCGTGTGCTCTGCTAGAGAGCAGTCTTATTCATTAAGGGAATGGTCTTGTATGCATTTGGGCCTGTTATCAGTAACACTCCAAAGGGAAATGGACTACTTAAACCTATTATATCACTGCTTTATTCACTGTGTGCTGCCATTTACCTCCTACATGATGCTGGGCTCTAATAGCACCAGTTCTGAGAAACCCTGCACATTAGCCACAAGCAGCTCATTAATCCACTGTTTTCATTCTTGCAAAAAAATGGGCTCCAACCACATGAGAGCTCAGATGCTGAGTACTCAGCCAGAACCAAAACAGCTCTGTTGTGCCAGCAGTTCTGGGGTAGCCCCAAACAGAAGAGCACTGCCAGCTGATGGGGCACAAAGAGGGAACCTTGGGCTTGGGGGGACAAGGGCTGTGCACCAGGGAATGGGACAAAGCTGTCACCCAGCAGCTGCTGCAGGGACACTTGGAGAATCCAATTCCTGGAGGCTCCAAGTCAGGTCCATGTGGTCTTCATGAGGATCAGGCCCTGGCTGTCGATGCAGCTCCATCCCAGGATATCAATTGTCCCAGACAGAAGGAAAAAAATGAAAGGCATGTCTTGAACTCCAGCACAGGGAGTCCATGAGCAGGCTGGGGACTGGCAGAATTAATTCCGAGCAGGTACAATGAGCTCTTCCTCGAGAGCCCTTGAGGAAAATGAAAGGCCCCATGTGCAAGCCCGAGGCACAGCCCGGGGAGTCCTTTGGCCGCTCGGCAAAGCCGCAGCGGCTGTGGCACAAAGCAGCTGCCACATCTGTTCCATCAGGGACAAGAGCCCTGTAAGGGCCCGGGCTTTCTCTCCCGAGCCTGCTCCTGTTCCTCGCTGAGGAGCCAAGCTGCTCCATCTCCTGGCTGCTGCATTCCCTGACCCAGCTCCTCTCCATCCCAGGGCAGAGCTCCTGCAGAGCTGCGTGGGTGTCTGCGACTGAGATCTCCAAGGCCAACGAACGAACCCTTTCACTGGAAGATGGACAGAAGCTCACATGAAAACAACTGCTCCTGCACGTGGGAGTAATAGAACATCTGTGTTCACAAACGAGGCACAAACCAGGAACAAAGGGCAATACTTTTTCATGAATGAGACTTCAGGAATCTGAGCTCTGTTCTTCTGGTCACATTTTCCTGTCTTATTTATCCTGCCAGCTCTGTCCCTGTCCTGCAGCTCTCCCAAAGTCATCACGGTGTACAGAAAGTAGAACATCCTGAGTTGGAAGGGCCCCACACGGATCATCAAGTCCAATTCCTGCATGTGCTGCTTTATTTGAGCTGACTTAGTGAAAAATATAAGCAGGGAAATCAGACTTAGAGGTGAGCAGTTGACTTTATTTCTGCTCTTGGGTGAGGACGTGAATGAAATGGGAGGCAAGGGGCTGCTGGTGGTGGCAGAATTCCTGCCTGGCTGGGCTCTTAGTCCTGCTCAGAAGAACTGAGCCCCACCAAGCACACTGCCCAGGGAGACTGAGGGAGATAAAATCCCTCTTGCCAAAAGGAAATGTGATTCCAGGCCGGATCCCGCGCCCTCCCTGCTCCAATGTGTCTGTGCAGAACAGCTCTCAATGAGCAGGGAGCTGAGAGGCACTTACAGAGGCATTTAGTCTCACACAAAACATTCTCCTGGGGCATGAGGGGGATGGAGCAAGGCCGGGCAGACTCCTCTCATTGAGCTCAGCTCCGCTGAAATCAATATGTGATTAGGCAGCGACTCCAGCTCTTAATATTCCACCTCTGAACAGTATCATGTTTGTGTTGAACAAGGAAGATTTAGGCTAAACATGGGGAAAAATTCTTTGCTAGGGATAATATATCGTGCAACAATCACTTTAGCCAGCTGCCCGACCTCCAGAGCTCTGCCCAGAGCGGGTGACAGGCCCCAGCTCCAGGGTGTCTCTGCCCCTCTTTCCTCTCCTTGGCAGCCGAAGCTGCCGTGCCAAGTGCCACAGCAAGCAGGCTGCAAACCCCTCTCCCCACCTCCTGCATCTCCCTGCCCCACCTGAGGCCCCGTTTTCTCCCGTGATGATTCTAATGAAACTAAGTGGCTGCAAGCAGAAAGTTTCCACTTCCCGCCTCGGGGCTGATTACTGCGGAGCTGCCACCGGCAGCATCGCGGCTGGAGCCCCGGCGATGGGAACCCTCGGGGGAGGGATAAAGCGCTGCTCCGTGCCCTCCGCGCAGCGAGCACCATTAGAGCGCTGCCTGCCTAACCTGGCAACCTGAGAGAGCAGGACCTCGCTGCTCTGGCTGCCGGGGCCGAGGTCTCTGGAAAACATGGGCTGCTGCACAGATGGATGATATCCTCCAGTCCTTGGTACAGAGCTGCAGCAGCCCAACACAGAAAAGAAGTTCTTTTATCAGGCATGCTGCAGCAATCCTGGCTGGTGCTGCTCAAGGAGAGCTGGTCTCACCTATTTTCATGTGTTTTCATTTTAATGCTGTCAGAAGACACTGCCCTGCATCCCTGGTGGATGGAGACTCTTTGTGTCCTGAGGGGTGGAAAAGGGGCAGCTGCCAGGTGCTGCTCTGTATCTCCAGCCTGAGCAGTGGCAGAGATCAGGGCTGGCCAATGCCACGTGCCCTCTCTTGCTCTTGGGTTACACTCCTGCACCTTGGAGTTCCCGGCTGTTCCTGGAAATCTGGGCTGGAACAGCAGGCCTGGGTTGCCCCGCGATCACCTTGGGGATGGGAGGGGAAAGTAAACAAGATTCTGCTCAGCACTGCAGAGACCAACTGCTCCAGTGTTGCCTGGCAGATGGGGCCCATGAGGGAGACCATCTGCTTCTGAGTGAAGCCCTAAACTTCTCCCTCTGAGATCCCAGGCTGAAGAGATCCAACAGAGTTCAGTGGGCGCAGGGGAGCAGCCGTGACCTGGAGTGCTCCTTCAGTCCTTGGTGGGCAACTTCCAGAGCTGAGCCAGGGCTTGGACCTTGAATCCGTGGGCTGTTGGATTCCTGAGCATTCCTATTCCCTACATTCATTTTTTTCTCTCTCTCTCCACATCTCCACCTTCTTTTCCTCTTGGCAGTCCTTGCCGTGTGTGTGCAGTGCTGTGGAGCAGTCTGTGTTCCCTGTCGCAGAGCTGGGCAGGGGCTGTGTGGTTCTCAGCTGTCACAGCTCTGCCCTCTGCCCACCCCACTCTCCTTGTCCCACAAACCCCACCTGGCTGTGCCAAGGCCACCTGCCCAATCCCTGCCTTCTCCTGGCCCCTGCAGCACATCCCGGTGACACCAGCACGGGTTAAAAAGAGGCACACTGGGGAAGCTGGAGAAATGCTGTTAGACCTCAGGGCAGGGGCTGGCATCTCAGAGGGAAGGGGATGGCATCCAGGGAAAGCTGGAGAAGGAAAGAGCAATTTGCTGATAGCCAGCATGTCTGGGAAGCTGGGGACATGTTGCATTAAACCGATAATAACACCTTGAACAGCGGGCTGGTCCTTTCCGTCTGGCCTCGTGCTGAGCTTGGGCTCCCTCGGTTCTGCCCTGCAGCCGGGGGATCTGAGGCACTGGGATGGCACAGGTCACCCAGCCAGGCTGCAGCTGGAAAGGGGAGAGCTGCCACAGCCTCTTGGATCTCCTTTTGCCCCAACTCCATCCTCCTTAGGCTGGGGACTGGGAAGGCACTGGAGCTCTTTGCTTAATTAGAAGTAACAGTTGAAGCACTTGAGAAACAAAAGCTCCTCTCTTTCTCTGCCCCACTTTTACTTGGGAGCCAGGGGTGGGGAGTAAATTGCTTGGAAGCCAGAAAGCGCCCTGGCTCTTGTCACCATGGCTGCACAGGCACAGCCTCCTGTTATCTCCAGAGGAACAAAACCCTCCTGCCTCAGCTGGAGCTGATAAAAGGAGAAGAAATAAATAAAACAAATAGTAGTAATAATAAGAACAGAAAAATACCCCAGCCCAAACCAGCAAATAAATATTCAGGGAATGAACCAATCTTTTGCAGAACATACTATTTTCTGCAGTGGATTTTGGGTTGTTGGAGAGCTGGAGGACTCCAATGAGCATTTCAGGTTATAGAGTCCATCTCAGGAGTCCTGGGATTTACACAGGCACAACTCAGAAGCATCCCAGATGATGCCACTTGCTGGAGAACAACGATCTCCACCTATACACACACAATTGTATCGTTCTGATTTACTCATGTATATGGATGTGTGCACTAATAACATGATCAGATATAACTTTTATGTCTTCTTGTTTGGAACCCACAATGATCACACTCCTAAGCTGCCAACAAGAGCTGGGCTCCTGCCTGTTCAGCCTCTGGGTCACCCCACGTGCAGGGACAGAGAGCGTTGCCCAAACGCTCCTGGAGCTCTGGCAGCCTCGGGGCCGTGCCCATTCCCTGGGGAGCCTGGGCAGTGCCAGCACCCTCTGGGGGAAGAGCCTTTCCCTGATATTCCACCTCACCCTCCTCTGACAGAACACATTTTTGTGCTACCACCGTCAAACTGCTTTTGGGACCTGGGCACCTCCAGTCCCCACTGCAGTGTGGGCTTTACAAAGTAAATCAAACTGCAAACCAAAGTGGGCTGTTGCTGTTTTCGTTGTGTTCTCACAACTAGAGGGCTAAAAATACACCAAATAGTATAGCTATAAGGCAGTGAAAACTAGCAACCATATATTTGTATTTTGAGAGAAATTAGGGCTATTATGGTTGCTCCAGACGGGCTTCCTGCAGGAACTGGGAGGATAATTTCACTGGGTGCTTCATGCATCAGAGCTCTGACCATCTGCTGAAGGGAACATACCTTTTAACAACATGCCTGGTTTTGGCTCCGTGCCTTCGGGGCCACCTCCCCACAACAGGCACGATTTCATTGCTTAATTACACTTACTCTTCAAAAAGGACAACTTATTTTTGGTACCTGTCTTTCCAATATCAGCTGGTGGCCACTGCCTGTGTGTGCCCATGGGAAGCAGCGTGTTTAAATCAGCCTGGGAATTTTGTAGGCCATGGTAGCTGAGGGCCCAGAGTGGTTCTAAGCTGTCCTGGATTTAAAAAAAAAAATTATTCATCTGTGAACAAACAAATGAAGGGGAATAGGAGCAACTGATAGTTCAGCTTAACCTAGTTTTCTCCTTTTGGCACTGGCTGGCACACTCAGTGCTTTGGCTCACCTACTTTTTTACTCTCAGTAGTAGCAATGATGACACCTGCAATTTTAGCATGAAAATTATGACTTTGTAATACAATAAACATTTTTCTTAAGTATTTTTGTTTGCAGCTTTTTCTTGCAACTGCACAAGAATATCAAGCTGTCCTTCCAAAAAGACTGAATTAAGTGGCTGATGATGTCTTTCCCCTTTTCCACACCCACATTTCCCCCCACTGTTTTTTGGCCCAACTGTAGCAAAGTGGTACCTGCACAAATCCACTCTGGGGCACACAGGACCATTCTTTTATTCCTGCGAGGCTTGAAGGGGTGGACTCTTATTTTTAAGCTTACCTGTCCTTCGTTTGCATATGGATTTACCTGGATAAATTCATTTAGACCATGACAACAGCTTGCTGAAAAGATCAGGCTCTTGCTGATAGCTCTGAGCACGCTGCTCTCGTGTCCTCCCGTGGCCAGATAAACATGAACATCTGCATTGCCACCGTAAAAACAGCAATAAGGATATTAATGAAACTGGGGGGAGAACTGGGATGAGGCTCCAGTGCTCACATCCTCCTGGAAAACTCTCCCCAGGACCTTTCTCTGAAGGCAGACACTCGGATGGCTTTGAGAGCCTGAGTTAAGAGATCGTTTTGAGGGGGTTGCTGATATTTCCCCCCACACGCCCATCCCTAAAGAAGCCAGTGTAGGATTTCACAGCACACCAGGTGTTCAGCCAGGCATGGACTTCTGGGGAACTTATGAGGGGAAAGAAATTGGGCAACGCTGGGGATTGCAACTCAGGTCATGGAATCATGGAATACCCCGAGTTAGAAGGATCATCAGTCCAACTCCAGGCCCTGCACAGGACACCCCAACAATCGAGAGGGTTCCCCCTGAGCCTCCTTTTCTCCAGACTGAGCCCTCTCAGCCCCCTCAGCTGCTCCTGGTGCTCCAGACCCTTCCCCAGCTCCGTTCCCTTCCCTGGACACACTCCAGCCCCTCAATATCCTTGTCCTGAGGGGTCCAAAATCTGTCGCCGCTTTGTCTCATAACCAGTTGTGGTTAGAGAGCAGTCTCCCAGGGCACATGGCTCTCCGTGGTGTGGCAGAGCTTGTTTCTGCCCAGGCAGAGTGTGACCTCTCTGTCCCCTGCTGACCATGCTGCCCCTTTCATGCCTCAGCGTCCCATGCTGGTTGAGAGTCTGCCCCTCCAGTATCCCCACGCACGCCCCCCGTGTCCCAGCGCCCACCAACTCCCAGCATCTGTGCCACTTGCTTGGCCTCTTTTCCTTTATGCTGCTCCCCTCCACCGTCGTGTGACAGCTATTGTGTGGTCCCTGCCACACAAAAGCCAGCCTGACCTAATTTAAATCAGTGCTATTGAAGCTGCTCTTGTTTTATCTCCCAGCACAAGGGCTGTGCTCCCCATTTCAGAGGCAGAAGAAATGAATGGCTAATTGGGGGGGTATTGTGCACGGCAGCGCTGTCTCCCGGCCCTGATTGTCAGCTCTGCTGCTCCACGGTGCTTCCAGCTCCCCTCTTGGAACAGCCACGCAGGCTTTGGGAGTGGAGGGAGGAAAAGGGGAGAATGGGACTGTGCAGCCAGCGCAGCGTGTCAGGGAAACAAAGCCGAGCATGGCCGCTGGTGGGAGCTGGGGGAGGGCTCCTCGCTCAGAAAGGGCAGATGCTGGTGATAATAGAAGAGAATATCCAGCCTTCACCTCCAAATGAGCCCCAGGGTTCTTTTTTCCCTGGCACAGTCCTTCCTCGTGTCCTGGGACTGTCCATGGGGAGCGGGTGAGGCTCAGGGGGCTCCCACACCCAGCAGAGCCACACGGGTGGGAAGCGCTGGCAGCAGAGCAAGTGGGATGGGTCAGGGGCTGGAAGGGAGAGCAAAATGCTGCAGGATCTCTGTCCTGCAGGCTAAGTTTGAGCCGTCCCTCTGGATCTTTGTCAGAAAAGCCAGAACATCCCCGGGAGCCATTCCAGCGAGCGGGAACCAGAGGGAAGACTGGGCTTTGTCTGGGCCCCTAAAGCCAGCGCTGCCCGACTCGGTGTGTCCCAGGGTTCCCGGTGTGTCCCAGGGCTCCCAGTGTGTCCCAGGGCTCCGGGTGTGTCCCAGGGTTCCCGGTGTGTCCCAGGGCTCCCGGTGTGTCCCAGGGCTCCCGATGTGTCCCAGGGCTCCCGGTGTGTCCCAGGGCTCCCGGTGTGTCCCAGTGCTCCGGGTGTGTCCCAGGGCTCCCGGTGTGTCCCGGGGCTCCCGGTGTGTCCCAGGGCTCCCAGTGTGTCCCAGGGCTCCTGCCAGGACCGGGCACCGCCGCAGGATCCGGGTGGCTTTGGGAGTTCGTGATGTCTTCCTTGGAATTCCTTGGAATTCCTGCCTCTGCTCCCACAGGTCCCTTCCAAGAGCCTCCTCCCTGGCGCGGTCTGCTGTGCGGCTCCTCTCCCCATCCACCGCCAGGCTGAACGAGGCCTGAGGAGGAAAAGAAAACCCAGAGCGTTTGAATCTCGCCGTGGATGGTTTTGGATCACTCACAGACCCACCTCGCCCTGCTCGAGGGAGGGGGCCTTGCCCCCGGCTGTGGATCAGCTCTGCCCAGCACGCTCGGCTGGTGCTCCGTGCAAAGCTTGGTACCAGCCCTCTCTGCAGCTCTGCCAGCTGCAGGCAAAAAGGATTTCATTCCAGGATGTTTGACAGCAACACGAAGCAAACAAGTCCCGAGACATCGGGTTTGTCACGGCACTGGATGTAACATTATAATCCTTATCACAAATCAGATCAGAATAAAGCTCTGGCAAGCCCTGAAGTTGAAGGACACGTGACAACCTCTTCTCTATCCCTTTTGGCCTCAAATCAAGAGATTGTAAAATGGAATTGTAAAATTAGAAGTAGATTTTATTAAGAGCAAGCGTTATTAAAAGTGAGGCTCTTTTTGCTTTCATCTGGGTTTATGATTCATTTCTCCCTTCTAAGCTTTTCTCTGCAGCCAGCAGAGCATAAAATACACTTCAACAAAGAAAGCAAAACAGGAAAAAATAATTCTCATGTTACCACCTGCTTCCAAGGGCTGAGGTTTTACCAAAAAGAGAAAGATCGCCATTAAGTGAGTTGCTGACATTGCAGTAGGGTAAGAGGAACAAAGTCAGAACTATCTGGGTTTGTCAGCTCTTGACTGAGGGTGTGGAGGCCCTGGATCCCAAGGCCAGGCTGGACAGGGCTTGGAGCACCTGGGACAGTGGGAGGTGTCCCTGCCCATGGCAGGGGTGGAATGAGATGAGGTTTAAAGTCCTTCCAATTCAAACCAGTCGGGCATGTTGTGCATCCGTGATTGCCAACAGGTCTGTCCTTGGAGGCCGCTCCTCTTGCCGCCCCTGTCGCCCGGGCCAAGCGGCTCCTGTCCCTCCCAGGCGGCTCTCCAGGGAGCTCCACTCCCTGTCGCCACCATTCTACCGACATCTGGTGGCAGCTGCCTTAGGGAAAAGTGACATTTCTCCAGCAGCGCCCTGCGCCGCCTCAGCGGGAGCCTCCCTGTGGGGCGGTGTCGTCTCTGAGGGGACCCCCGGAACAGTGCCCGGGACACGCACCTCAGCCGCCTCCTGAGACCAGCGGGTCTCTGGGAGCTCCAGTTAGTGACTGATGGTAATCACTGGGAGTCCCGCGCGGCGTTTCTCGAGGTTTGCGGGAGGTTTATTTTGAGGTTGCCGTGAGGGAGAGCTACAACCCCTCAGCCCTATGGCGGGAACATGAGCCGCCGCCCGAGAGCTGCTCCCGTGGCGGGTTTCCGTAGTGTAGCGGTTATCACGTTCGCCTCACACGCGAAAGGTCCCCGGTTCGATCCCGGGCGGAAACACCTGCGCTTTCTTTTTCTCTCTTCATCTCGGAGTGTTTTTTTTTGTTGCACTTTACTTCCTTGTTGATGGTTTTGTTTTAGGGTTTGTTTTTTTTTTTCGGTTTGGAGGGGCTTGATTTTTTTATTACTCGGATTTATTTATTTCCCCGCCGTCTCCTGACGACTGGGGACCTCCACCACGAGTTGGTAAAAGAAGTACCCGGCACTATGCACCCCATCACTGACCAGCGCCCGCCTCCCGCCGGGGCTCAAGTGGACAAAGCGCAGCTTTACCGGTGCATCTCAATTCTGCTCGGATCGGTGAGAAAAATTAACACGAGGAAGAAAAGAAAAACGAAGCTGCGTTGGCCGGGAATCGAACCCGGGTCAACTGCTTGGAAGGCAGCTATGCTAACCACTATACCACCAACGCCCGCTGACAGCCGCTTCCCCGGCTTCCCTCAGCAACATCACCCCGCAGGACCCGACCACTCTCCCGGAGCGGGGGATAAAGGACAACGAGAGATGGGAACGGCTCCACAATCGCCCCACGACGGCAAGAAATGCTGAATTAGGGGCCCATCTCTGAGGGCGAGGGGAGGAAGAATCTTTTCTCCGTGCTTTTTTACCCTGTATCAGCCTCCATTCTCTCTGTGCCTCCCCCCTCCATGAAGACATTGCAACGGCCTGCCCAGGGAGGCGGCGGACTCACCTCCCTGGAGGTGTTTAAGGACGGATTTATCTCCACGGTCTGGATAACAAGGTGGCTATCGGCCACAGCTTGGACTCCATGACCTCACAGGTCTTTTCCAACCCAATCCATTCCGTGTGATTTTTCCAACAGCTCCCTACTCCCGCAGGCATCTCCCCCCCTCCCCCGCCAGAGGCAGTGGTTGCTCCCGCGCCGCCCGGGCGCGCTCCCGCCGCGCCGCGCGCGCTCCCGCCGCTTCCGGTGCCGGGTGAGAGGTCGCGCCGTGGCCGCCGCCGCCCCCGCGCCCCCGTTTCCGGGGCTGCCCCGCGCCCGGGCCATGGAGCGGCACTGACGGAGCCGCCGCCGCCCCCTCCCTCCCCCGCCCTCCCTCCCGCGCAGGAGCCGCCCCCGCCCCCGCCCGGCACGGGGAGCTCGCCCCGCGGTGAGTGAGGAGGGGACGGGGGGATGGCGGGGCCGGGGGTCCCGCCCCGGTGCGGGCAGGGCTGGGTGGGGCCCGCGCCCGTGAGGGGCGGCTGAGCCGGGCCGGGAGCGGCTCCCTGGGCCGCATCCCCGCTGGCCCGCGCTGGCGGTGCCCCGAGGGGAAGCTCGCCCCCTTTCCGTGGGCCGTTCTCCCCCCGGGGACGGCGGCGGCCTCCCCGTGCCCCGGGGTGCGTTCGCTCGCCCGGGCTCGCCCCTCGGCCTGGCCCTCGGGGGTGGTTTCCAGTTCTGTCCCCCGCACGCTGCCCGTGGATGGGGTGATGGGGGGACCCTGCCCTTGGAGGGGGTCCCGTGTCCCCCCGGCAGCCCCGGCTGTGCCGGGCGGGCGAGGGGCTGCTCGCTCTCCTGTGCCCGGGGAGGAGCCGCCCGCAGCGGCGGGGGAGGCGGGGGCACAGGATGCTCCATCCGCGGGGATCGCCCCTCTCCTGCCATCCCAAATCCCGGCCTTTCCCCTGCAGCAAGGGCAGAGCTCCCGGCGAGAGCTGCAGAGGCACACGGGCTGCTGGCAGCCTTTGCCAGAGCTCATCCCTCTCTGGAGATATCCCCCCCGCTTTATCCCACCCTCGGCTGCTTTAATTTTTGGAGATCTTAAAGCTCCCGGCCACGACAGGGACACGTTGTAAGGGCTCCTGTAGGTGACTGTGTTCTGTTGGCTCTTCCCGAATGATTCATGCTGGTTCCTGATCTCTTTTGTCTATTTTGCTCAGTTTCTTTTTTTTTTTTTCCCTGGTTCAAGATTTTTCTGTTCCTTCCCTGTGTGAAATGCGTGCTCTGGGCTGGGTGCAGTGAGGGTTACAGTGTTCCTCAGGATCATTAAAATCACGGAACAGCCGAGCCTGGCAGCACCTCGGGGAGTCTCGGGTCCAAGCCCCTGCTCGAGGCAGGGTCAGCTGGGAGATCAGCCCGGGTTACTCAGCATTCCTGAGCATCGCTCCTGCTGCCCTTCCTGCCTGCGTCCAAAACTGCCCTTAAACTGCTGGATGCTGCTGCTTCCTCCCTCCGTGCTCTCCTCTGTTCCTGTGTGATGCTTTGTCTCTCCTGGTCCCCTGTGAGTGCCTTTTCGGAGGAGAAGTGGCTGTTTGAGGAGAGCAGGAGCCTCGACAGAAGGCAGTGGCGGGTCTTGAGTGTGTCTGTGATTCAGAGCTACAAACCTTTGTACCTGGGGAGGGAGGATGGTGGTGAAGCACCTTCCCATGCTCCTGAGGGCAGATTGGTGTGGGGAGCCAGGGCTCCTCGTGGCAGCAGGCTGAGGCACAGGGAAGCAGCAGTCAGGCTTGGAAGATAAATGTGGTTTTTGTGTCCCAGGTAGAACCGTGACCCTCTGGCTGGGTCCTTACGGTGTGTCCTTCGTTTGACTCTTCCCTCTGAGTGTATGGACCAGAGCTCTGTTTTATCAGTTTTTAGTACCTGGTACTTGCAGGAATTTCAGGATTTTGGGAAGGGGATGAGAGAAAGGTTCAGTGCTCAAGATTCTCGGATTTTAAGAAGAATTTTCTGGGAAAGAACAAGGCACACCCCAGAGTTCAGTGGTCCTCATTGTTCGGGTGAAGAAGTCTCTCAGATTTAACAGGGCTGTTCAAATCCAGCCTGTGCTGACAGAACAGATTTGGACCAAGGAATGAAACCCAAGGATTTTATGGTGCCTCCCTGCTCAGCTGGAAATGTACTTTTGCCCAGCAGTTGTATGAAATCTCTTTTCTCCCCTCTTCCTCCCCAGTTTCCTGTCCTGCCCAGCTCTCTGAGTAGTTAATGCAGAAGATAAAGAGGGTTCGTCTGGAAAACGAGACTGCAGGAAGTTGGAGAAGGTAGGTGCAGGCCCCCTGTGTGCTGTGGGACAGAGCAGCAATCACCTCTGCACTGAGGGAGGGTTCTGGCACATCCCAGCTGCACAGTCCTGCCCAGGGAGCTCTGTGTCAGGGTCTGTGAGTCAGGAAGTGACTCAGGACAATAACTTGTTTCACTCACTTCCAATTTCAAGCTTTACGGTTTTTTCCTGGTGCTGATTTCCCACCTGTACTTGTGGTCCCTTCCAGACTAACACCTTCCCCCAGAGGAGGCCTTAGTGGCTCACCCACCTCACCTGTCAGGGCACAAATGGCATTAAAAGACCCCCAAGGGGCAGCTCCATGTTTTTGGGAGTGGAGAGAGCAGTGTTCCTGCAACAGCTCTGAGTCATCTCAGTCCCTGCCTCAGCGTGGGGCGGGAAGGACCGGGCTCCTCCAGCAAGGTGGAAATCCTGGATGTGCTATGGCTGCCTGTCTTAAGATGGTTAATAACTGGTGTTTGATCCACCTCACATTTAAGTAATGTAATCCCAAAATCTCTCTGAGATAAGTTACTCCTTGTGCTTGTTTACTTACATACGTGCTGTTGCCAAATACTGACTACGTCTTTTTCCAGAGGTGGCTGTAGTGACAGGGGCAGAAATCTGAGTTTCCTTTTGTTCTGTGTCATGCCAGGACCTAAGTTTTAGGGGTTTTTTCCCCTTCTAGTGGAAGGTATCCGTGCCCATGGCAGGGATGTGGAATTAGATGATCTTTTAGGTCGCTTCCAGTTCAAACCATTGTGTGACTGCACCAGGCTCCAGCTGTGCCAGGCGTAATTCCCAGCACTCTCACCTCACTTTGTGTGGTGGCTGCTTTGCTTATCCCACTTCCCCACTCCATTCCAGTGTCCAGATCACCGGGATGAGAGCAGTGCCAGGCTTAGAGCTGTGCTGTTCACATGATAAAATCATGGCAGTGTAGTTTGGAAGGGGCTGCAGGCTCCAGTTCAGCTGGAGACACGTACCAGTATCACATTTGTGAACTGGTTTTAATGGTTAAACTTTCCCTTGTGAGGAGCCAGCCTGGCTGAGTGAGAGTAACCCAAGGGCCGGGCTTTGTGAGCCAAAGCCACAGTGCTTAACTGGCTGAGTTGACCTGCAGTGGGATGGGGTTGGGAGAATTGCACTCAGTTTATGGATCTTCATGGTCTTCCTGTCATGTGTTTGTGACAGGCAGCACTTCTGCCTTCAGCTGTGATTTCAGCTGCTGCAGTGGAGGGCCTGGATACAGGCAGAGGCCACAGACACTCACAGGCTCAGAACATCCCATCATGTTCTCTTTTGTGGTTTCACTTGGACTTCCTGCCTGCCTTTGATGGGAAAATACTCCTCTTTATCCATTTTCAAGCTGTGGATTTACTGCTGGGCAGCAGGTACCAGGAGTACCTACAGAATTATTTTGGGAGCTTGTTCTTGTGTTACTTTTGGCACATTTTGTACAATTTAGGGACTTAGGAGCCTGAGGAGGTGTTACATTTTCGGCCCTTGCACAAGGCTGATTCTGTCTCCTTGAAGCAAAGTTCTCCAGGCTAATTTTGTCCAGTACACTGAAGTTCTGAAATTCTCTGTAACATTCTTTCAGATGCCTCCAAAACCACTCAAACGGCCTCTTGGAGGGACATCCTGCTTCTCAAGTGGGGTGCCAGAAACAGGTTTCCCTAGTCCTCAGCCCATTCCTGCTTTGCCGTGGATGACATCACTGACCTTGGGCAAGTCTGTGGGTCCACCTCACCTCCAATTAACATTTGTGTTAATGTGGAGGTGGTTCTTGTCCTCTCCTTCCACACCTGCTCACTTGGGAATCTCTGAGGAATGTGTGCCACGTTTCTCAGGATACAACCAGGGTCTGCTCCTGCTGCCTTCTCTCTCTTGGCAAAGCAGTTGCACTTTTTCTTCCTGTTTTCCCCTCTCTCTTACTTTGTTCCTGGCCTCAGTATCTCCTCAGGTAAGTCAGTTGCTGTGCTTGGGTTTGAACCTCTCTCCCCCAGCAATGGGCAGGTTTTCCTTTGGGGTAGGAAGGGGATTCCACTTCTGTGGTCTCCCAGGGCAGCAGCTGATGTGCCTTCATGATGGGTCGTAGCTTTGATGACATACCCGTCTGAATTCCTGGAGTGGTTTTCTTTTGAGTCAAGCTGCTTGTTGTCTGCACCAGAATCTGCTGCTTGTGCTTCCTTTAACAGCTTATTCCTAGAGCCAGTCCTGGGAGAGGGAATTTTCTGAGCCAGTATCTTCATTTACAGGAGTCCACGTGGGATGGGAGATGGACTTTTCCTTTCAATACGTTTGAAATGTAATCCTTGAGTGCAGAGGATCCCAGGATCTGTAGTTTAAGGAGCACCTGCTTGATTCTAAGGCTGAATTCTCTCCCTCTACTCCTCCCTCAGTTTTTTGCCCAGTTCTGAAGGGGAAGCGAGGATGACTGCAGTGGACACGCTCTCGGACAGCTCCGAAGTGGTTGAGATGGAGGATGTGCCTTCCCAATTCCAGGTGCAAAAGCATTCTTGGGATGGGCTGCGTGACATTATTCACAGCAGCAGGAAGTACTCGGGCATGATAGTGAACAAAGCTCCCCATGATTTCCAGTTTGTCCGGAAAACAGAGGAGTCCAGCCCGCACTCCCACCGCCTCTACTACCTGGGTAAGCCAGCACCAGGGGAACTGGGGCTCTCCCAAACCCAGGCAAGGGGAGGGCTGGGAGGGATCTCCCTTTTGGAGACGGGGGAACTGAGATTGGACAGCGTGGCTCAAGGCTTGCAGGATCTCCTGCAAAGCCTGGGACTGAGCAGGGACTCCCCAGTCCCAGACAGGCCCCAAACAAAGGGATTTGGCTGTGACAAGGGGAAGTGTTGGCCAGCCAGCACTTCTGTGTCCTTTGTCACTAGGGGATGGGACAGGAGAAGGGACTCAGGACTATCTCGTGCCTCTGTAGCTTGGGAGAAATGGGATTTACTTGCTTCGTTAACCAGACTGACTTTCCAAGAAATTTGCTGTCAGTAATGACTAATTACATGTTGCAACGTATTAATGGCAGGGTGGTGGTGTCTCCTGCCTTATTAAGTGTCACAAAGGTAGGATGCTTTCAAGAGGAGGGAAGAAAATTGAGGTGGGAATGAGGTGTTCCTGGCATTTGCAGGGAAATGTCCCTTTCCTTCAGTGGGACTGAAAGCAGGATTCTGTGATGTACAGGTCCCTCGTTACAGTTGGAGCCACGATGTAATTAGTGACAGAGTTGTTGGATTTTAGTAACTGGATAATTTTGTGGCTGCTAACATGGGAAGCTTTATAGACTATAAAGAGTTTGTTGTGCTTTGGGGCATGAGCTGATCATTACTGGGCCAGTACAAAAACTGCCTGATGTGCAACTCTGTGCAGTGACTGCTGCCCTGAAGTGACCCTGCTGTTCTTCTTTCCTTTTGCAGGTTTTGAGTGTAGCTCACTGTAGGATGCTGGATTTGAGGGACTGATTTGTTTTGTCACTAAGCAGCTCCTGTGTGCCAGTGGTTTGATTTGTGTAGTTCTCATAAATTCTTGGGACTCAGGTGCTGAAGGGCAGTATCCAGAGCTGGCATCTTTCTCTTGGCAGGTCTGAGCAGTGAGGCTTGATTTAAAGCTGAATGTATTTCCAGTTCACTTTGATACTGGTTTTGATCTGGATGATTAAAGAACTAAGTGGCTAATGTAAAATTTTTTTAATGTTCTGTTGTATGAAATGGCAACCAAACCAGCTACTGGGTGGTTGATGTTCTGCCAGGGTGTGACTGTTCCAGGAGCCAGAACCAGGAATGAGGATACACGAGTGCCTTTTCAGTGTTTCCTTCCTCAAGGAATTGTACAGGGCTTAGAGCAGATTAATCCCTCAGTTAAGATCAGCATCAGCCAGGTAATCCCAGGGTACCTCTTCTCAGATGTCCCTAATAAAAGGTAAATGCTGATTTAAATGCTGATTCCTTTGCCATAGGATGGACACTCCCAGGGATGGGGCAGCCACAGCTCCTCTGGGCAGCCTGTAAGTTCACAAGTGTTTAGCTCAGTGTGCTGTTACTGCCCCAGCATTAAGTGACATTTTAAAGTGTTTAAATGAAACTGAGGAGTGGATGGAGACTCCTGATGAACTTTGCTGCAGGGTTGAACACTTCACTTGGAAGCAAAGTAACCTGTCCTTTGGGGAGGAAGGCAGTCTCTTCCTTGTAAATGCCAATTGATTGCAGTCAGCCTGAGGTCATTGGAGAAAGTTGTGACATAAGGGGAAGTCCAGGGCACAGTTGCCTGAGTGTCAGATATGTGTGTCCAGAGTCATTTGTTCCTCTCTGCAGTTTTTCCTCTTTGGCCATCTCCAGTCATTCCTGGGCCATCCCCACAGTTTTGTGTTGTGTCGTGGCAGATGCTGCTTATGTTAAACACCACATGCTCAGCACTTTGGTGTTCCTGCATCTCTGAGGATTAGATCCTCGCATATTGCTCTGCTTCCCAAGCACTTATTAATATTTCAGTTTTAATTTGAAGTAACTACTGCTGGGTCAGCCAGCTCAGAATCTCTCTGTTCTGCCCAGAACATGTGCAGAGTAGGCAGTATCAGGGCACATATCCCTGTGTGAATTTCTGATCCAGGGAGTCTCTACAGCATAAGCAGAGGACAAGTTCACGGTCTTTGTTTTTGTGGGAACTGTCAAAATCACGTGTCAGGATATTTGATGGTTGTTTTGGAAGTTGGATGAGGGCCAGGAGCTCATTTGATAACCACAGTCAAAGGTTTATGTAAAATGACACGGTCTTTTGGCTCTGGAGGATACTGTTTCACATTTGAATGGGCTCTCTGGAGCTTCCAAGCTTTTCCTTCCCCCTTGCAAGCTCCTGCCGTGGCCTGAACGAGGTCCCTGTAGCGAATTCCTGGATGAGAAATGTGGAGAGTAATGTTGAGTCACCCATTGAGGGAGTGGTGCTCCAAGAGTGGATCTGGGGCACGAAGGGCAGGCACAGAGGGGAAAGTTGGACCTAATACATTCTGGAGAGGTGGGCTAGTGTTAAGTCTTGCTTAGGGAAAATTCCAAAGAAATGGATATCTGAGTGGTGTAGATGTTATTCTGGGATCGGTCTGGGAGCTGCTTGGGAAGGAATGAGGGTAAAGGCTTCTGGGCAGCCCCAGCCCCTCTGTTTCCAGACTCATGTTTGAATCTGCTCAGGGGCCTCTTTGTCCTGGCTAACTCATCTTAAGCAGGATGATGCTTTTGTCCTCCTATTAGGAATGCCATATGGTAGCAGAGAGAATTCCCTTCTTTACTCAGAGATTCCCAAAAAGGTACGGAAGGAGGCCTTGCTGCTCTTGTCCTGGAAACAGATGCTGGATCACTTCCAGGTAAGCCAGGGTGGGAAGAGCCTGGCTTGTCAGTGCCTGGGGAAACTGGGTTGTTCTGTGGGGATATCTGGGTGCTGTCATCCTTCTTGCTTTTAAAAAGCTGGGAAAGGTGAATTGAAATTGCTGCCTCTGCCTTACACAGTTGTGAGTGAACCAGAAAGGGAGGGAATTTTCCCCTCCCTGGTTCCAGTATCTTCATGTCCTTTGTCGCTGGCAGCATTGGAGGGTGTTGGCCTTTTCTCCCCTACTTTAGAAGTTCCTGGTGGAACAGCAGTTATCTGTCTTGACCCCATTTGGGCTGCGAGTTCTCTCCAGGGTAATTCAAGATCCCGGAAGAACTTTTGTTTGCAGTGTCTGACATGGAAACTGTTTGTGAAGGCTGCAGATAACGTCATTAAGTTAATTGCTTACATCTGATTTGCATAAGCAGAGCAAGCACAGTTCATGCTGGAGTGCCAAGTGCAGAACTGAGAGATTCCCAGCTCAGCCCTCCTGTCGAGGGAAATCTGGGGAGTGTGGGGGGCTTAGGCCTCCTGGAGCCCACAGCTGTAGCCTGGAGTACAGGAGCTGGGCACCTGTGCCCTGCCAGTGCTGCCTGTGTGAGCTGGCCTGTGGTGACAGGCTCAGAGCACTCCTGTGAGCGTTCCTCTCCTTGCAGATCCTTTCAGATGTTCCTTCCCTTCAATTCTAGGCGACCCCTCACCATGGGATGTATTCCAGAGAGGAGGAGCTCTTGAGGGAACGCAAGAGACTGGGAGTCTTTGGGATCACATCTTATGATTTCCACAGTGAGAGTGGCCTGTTCCTCTTCCAGGCCAGCAACAGCCTCTTCCACTGTCGAGATGGGGGCAAGAATGGGTTCATGGTGAGTGTGCCAGGGATTTCATGGATTTCACCTCCAAGGGGCTGGGTGGTTTGGGTGGGAGATGGCTGCATGTGGAATCCCAGGCTGGACTGGGTTGAAAGGGACCTCAAAGCCCATCCCAGAGTCACCCCCTGCTAGGGGCAGGGACACCTTCCATTATCCCAGATTGCTCCAAGCCCCATCCAGCCTGGCCTTGGACACTTGCAGGGATGGGGCAGCCACAGCTGCTCTGGGAACCTGTGCCCCCCACAGGAGGATCTCCTGGAGCCCCTTCATGCACTGCAAGGGGCTCTAAGATCTCCCCAGATCCTTCTCTTCTCCAGTGAATGCTCCCAGCTCTCCCAGCCTGGCTCCAGCCCTTGGAGCATCTCTGTGGCTCCTCTGGACCTGCTCTAGCAGGTCCACATCTTCCACATCTTCATCTGTTGGTTATGGTGGTTTCTCTTGTGTCCTGTCAGGGCCACATTTGTCACCATGCCCTGGGCTGTGCTGTGTCTCTGATTCAGGGCTTTTCCCTGCAGAGCCCCTTGGGGCACCCAGCTCTGAGTGTGTCTCTTGCTGTAGGTGTCTCCAATGAAGCCCCTGGAGATCAAGACTCAGTGCACGGGGCCACGGATGGATCCCAAAATCTGCCCTGCTGACCCAGCCTTCTTCTCCTTCATCAACAACAACGACCTGTGGGTGGCAAACATCGAGACGGGCGAGGAGAGGCGGATGACGTACTGCCACAAAGGTAACGGAGGGCAACGGGGCCTCCTGCAGCCCCAGGAGGGAATTCCTGCTGAGGAACCTGGCCTGCAGTACCCACATCCCTGCCTTGCTTCTTACAAGTGCTTTTGTCTTTTGGGTCAGCATTTTCCAAGGAGATGTAAATGCAGAATGCAAATGCTGTCTGGGCTTTGTTCCTCTCCAGGCTTATCCAATGTTCTGGATGACCCCAAGTCTGCTGGCGTAGCCACTTTTGTCATTCAGGAGGAGTTTGATCGGTTCACGGGCTATTGGTGGTGTCCCACAGCTTCCACAGAAGGTCAGTCACTGTTCTGCTCATCAAATCCTGGCTCTGGAACTGCTGCCTCCTGCTAGGAATGAGATTCTGAGCACGATTTTCCTTTGGGCTGTTTCTGGGAGATCACCTGAAGGCACAAAGCACTGAGGGGTTAAAATTGTGGAGTGTTTGCAGGTGGTCACTAAGAGCTGAGGCTGCACAGGTGTTCCCTCTGCACCAGCGCTGCAGGCAAGCCAGAAGCAGCAGGAAATGCTGTTGCAAACATTCCTGCTCTCTGTCCCAGGTTCAGAGGATTTGAAAACACTGCGGATCTTGTATGAGGAAGTGGATGAGTCAGAGGTGGAGATAATTCATGTTCCTTCACCTGCCTTGGAGGAGAGAAAAACAGATTCCTATCGGTACCCCAGGACAGGTGAGTGAAACACATGGGGCTGCTGAGGCAGCTCTGGCCTCCTGCTGGAATCAGCACTGGAATTGGGGCAGTAAAACTTTGCATCATTAATTTGGGATGTAGAAGCTGGTTGTAAATGTTGAGACCTAATTGACTCCCCGATCCCAAAATCTGCTGCAAGAAAGGCTGAACTTTAAATCCCAGTCCTGAATGAAAGGATTGCTGAGAAAGTGGAATATATCTGGTGCTGTATTGTGGAATACATTCTGAATTCCATCTTTCCTCTCCCTCCTGGGAATGTGCACAGCCAGCTAGGGAAGGCAAAGCAAACTGCTCCCATTCCCAGAATGACTCTGGTGTTTGCTCACACACATATTTGATATTTGCAAATTCACACAGAGCCATTTCAGCAGGACCAGGGGCAGTTCTCCTTTAGAAGCAGAATTTTGTGTAACCACAGAATGTTCAACTTGATCATCTTGGTGTTTTTTCACTTCTTCTCTGCAGGCAGCAAAAACCCCAAGATTACATTGAAACTGGCAGAATTTAAAACAGACAGCAAGGGTAAGGTAAGTGGTAACTCAGAAGGGGGACATGGCACAGGAGGGTTTCTGAAGCTCCCTAGAATTAAAACAAGGTCACAAAGAAATCCTAAATAGCATTAGTCTGGGTTTTTTTTCTCTTGTAATACTTCTAATGTGTTTATCCAAGAAACAGAAAGACTTGAAAATGCTGAGAAGAATCATTCTGGTGGGGATTCAGCTGAAGTGGGGAGGGAAGGGGGAAGTGGGGCTTGCCTGGTACACCATGGCAGAGACAGGAGGGCTGGAGCCAGGTCTAATCCGGGGCTCCAGTCCCTGCCTGTGTCCTTTCCTGTGGCTGAATGCCAAAATCATTTTGCTTTGAAGCCTGTTTCTCCCTTCTCTTCCTGCTCTTTGTAGCAAGGCTTGCTTCTCTGGCCTGACCCTTGCTGGTGCCAGTAGCTGAACTTCCTTGTTCTGCCATGTCCCTGAGCTTCCCTGGGAGGAGGTGAGGAGCTCTGGTGCTCTGATTTGATGTTGGGCCTTGGTTTTGCTGCAGATTGTGTGTGCTCAGGACAAGGAGCTGGTGCAGCCCTTTGCTGCCTTGTTTCCCACCGTGGAGTACATCGCCCGTGCCGGGTGGACCCGCGATGGCAAATTGTGAGTCCATTTTTCTCCCCAGATAACTTTCCCAAGGGCTCCTCTGGTTGCAGACTCTTGACATGCTTCTGCTGTGTTCCTGACCTGGTTTCAAAGCCCTGAGTGCCAGAAATGGCACAGGAATATTTGGCTTCCTCAGTGCTGTAACATCCTAAAAGTAGGAATGGAGCGGAGCAGAGTGACAGGCTGTGGGGTTTGTCACAACCTGAGTTAAATGACATTGAAACATTAAGTGGGCAGTCCTGGGGAATTCTTAGGAGCTGAAGGTGTTTAACACAGGTACAACGTGCTTCCTGCTGAAAGTGGGGGTGTTCTGTGGGCAATGTTTTCTTTATTCATTGGCACAGTTTGTGATTCAAGCCTGAATCACAGGACAGGGGCAGGATCTGTGGTGCCATGTCCTTCATGGGGCATGTGCAAGGGAAAGGATTGCTCTGGGACTGGCTTTTGCTCCAAATGGGATGCACAGTCTTGCCTGAAGAGTTACAGAATTCACCCCAATCCGATTGAAATTTTAAAGTTCTTTATTTTCCCCCCTCCCAAGCTTGCTTGGCCGTTAAGTGGCGTGTGTGCAGATCAAGTTAAGGTGACTTGGCTGTCTTTGAAGGTGGCATTCTGTAACTTGTCATTAATTTTCTGCTCTGGAAAGGAAATGTAGAGAGCTTTCCAGCAGGTAATCCCGGAGGTGATTGTGGTGTTCTGCACCAGAGCTTATCTAAATGTGCTGAATATCTCAGTTCTGAAATCCTGCAGTGCTGGGGGAGAAGGGGCCCTTTCCAAACCTGTCTGTAATGATGAAACCTCCCTGGGTGCGCTCGCAGGCCTTGGGGTGGCTGTGCTCTGCCATCTGCCATGCCCAGAGCCTGCAGTGCAGCTCCACTTCCAGGGGCTCTCCTCGGAGGGGAGCAGGGCTGGGGCTGCAGCAGCTCCTTCCCCTGGCACGCTGTCGGGTCTGTGCCTCTCCCTGCCGGAGCAACAGGAGGAGGCTGCAGACGGAGCTGCTGCAGGGTGATCCCTGGAGCACAAGCAGTGCTTCCCAATGGCTCCATCCTGGAGCCAGGGCTCTGTCAGCAGTGCTTCCCGATGGAGGGGTGTCCAAGGGGGAGCTCCATCCTGGAGCCAGGGCTCTGTCAGCAGTGCTCCCTTGGAGCAGGCGCTGGCAAATCTGTCAGGCATCTCGTCGGAGCGACACCCCTGTGAAATACCAGAGCTGTCTGGCAGTACGTGTGTGTTGGCACAGCTTCCAGGGGATTAGAAAGCAGCAGTGATGAGAAAAGCTTTGCATTCAGATGCCCAAATCCTTTCTGCCAGCGGGGGGAAGAAAGGGATGCATGTTCTGAGTGTTGGAAAGGGACCTCTGTTCTGTGGTGCTGACATTCACCTCCGCCTTGTTCCCCCAGTGCCTGGGCTATGTTCCTAGACAGACCCCAGCAGCGGCTCCAGCTCGTCCTTCTGCCTCCAGCACTCTTTATTCCAGTCCCAGAAAATGAGGAGCAGCGTGCTGAATTTGCCAAAACTGTGCCAGAAAATGTCCAGCCATTTGTGATCTATGAAGAAACCACTGATGTGTGGATAAATGTAAGAGGCTCGGGCTGGGAGGAGAACACAGGCTGCCCCTTCCTCCCCTCAGTTAACCATTCCCATGTTGCCTGAGTGTCCAGTTTAGTCCTTGCTCCAGCAGCTTTGCCACTCAGTAGTCCCAAAATTACTGTTAAATCAGGAGTTTGATAAAGCAAATCACTCACGGGTTTCTCATCTTGCATGGCAGGTTCACGACATCTTCTATCCTTTCATCCAGCCAGAGGGGGAGGAGGAAGAGCTGTGCTTTATCCGAGCCAACGAGTGCAAGACGGGGTTCTGTCACCTGTACAGGGTGACAGCAGTCCTGAAGCCAGGCAGCCATGACTGGGGGCAGCCCTGTGTCCACAGTGAGGGTAAGGGGCAGTCCTGGGAGCTCCCCTCCTGCTGGCCTGTGCTGTCCTTTGGGCAGGGCAGTCATTTATCCTCGTGGTCCTTCTTGCAGATGATTTCAAATGTCCCATCAAGGAGGAGATTGCCCTGACTGGTGGGGAATGGGAGGTGCTGGCGAGGCATGGATCCAAGGTAGGGGTTATTTTTATTCTCTTGCAGAGTCTCAGCTCTGCATTGTCTACCCCCAGTCCTGGCCTGAGGCCTCCCTGACGCCTGGGACCTGCTAGAACTGCTTAAGCTTCATTTTGTTGCTGTTTTTATTGCTGCCTCTGCTTTCCTCAGAAGTGCTGTAGGCCAGTGCACATGGATCTGATTGCCTTCTTAATCAGACTTCAGATTGCTCCTTAGGTAAATCCCAGGAGTGGGTCAGGCCATAAAAAAGGACACAAGTCTGAGGTTTAAGAGCAACAAAGAACCATTTTGTGGAGAAGCTGGGGACTGCTGCCTTTGCTGAGGCATTTTAACTCCAATGAGTTCTTGCAGTGTGGAAATGTGTCCTGGCACTCGGAGTGAACTCTTGGTCTCCAGCTGATCCCTCAGCAGAGCCTTTAGGAAGAAGGCAGCTGGGGAATATAAAGCAATTTAGAATATGGAGAAGCTGTATCTGTTGTCGCTTGCAGAACAGCCAGAAATGAATTTTTATTAATCTTGTAGAAACCCAGTTTCATTTTTGCTTCAGGAATTAACTCCAAGTCTGATCTTTAACACTCCCAGATGATTTCTGTCAAAATAAAGACCTTGTCTGTTCATTTCCAATTAATCTGGATTTTCACTTCTCGCTTTTTAAAAGACCAACAGCTCCAAGCTTTTGGTTTCTGCTGCTTTTCCTCAATCTGCAATTAACCTGCTGTCCCTCCCCATGTGCATTCTCACTGTACATGCTGTTGATTTTGGCCACAGCTCTTCCCTGCATGTGTTATGGCTAAAATTGTGTTAGCAGCAATTATTTTGATGCATTTGTTGCTCCACAGGGCTCTGCCTGGTTTTCCTGGCCAGTTGACTTGGATATGTTTTTCCCTTTGCTGTTCACGGGGGTCTTCAAGCTGTGGGTTAGCCAGAAATAGCATTTGGAAACTGTAAGGTGGAAAAACAGTTCAGTTACTGTCGCTGGATCAATGCAGGATTTAAAAGCTGTCGCCTCTGCTCCTGCCTGACTGGCTGGTTTTTAGCAACAGCTTTATCTGGACAGTAAAACACCTATTTTAATGTTTCTCAAAGTTTGGTGCTGGGAGCTGTTAGACTGATCCTCCCACAAATGAGAATTCGTTACCATGATGGCTGGAAAAAAGGCACCTGCACCCTTCTAATGCAGCCACGCTCTGGCTGAGGCCAGGTGAGGCTCCTGCCAGGTCACCAGGGACAGGAGCCGAGGAGACAGCCTCACCTTGCACCAGGGGGATTTAGGATGGAGATGGGGGAAATGGCTTCACTGGAAAGGTGGTCAGGCACTGGGACAGGCTGGCCAGGGCAGGGGGGAGATGTTCAGGATGTGGGTTAGTGGGGAACACGGTGCTGCTGGGCTAATGGTTGATCTGGAGGGGTTTTCCAGCCTAAAGGACTCCATGGTTCTGGAAGATGCCATATAAGCACAGAATGTTCCTTGTTAAAGGATGGCTTCTTCTTAAACTGCAGGGAACAAAGCCCAGCTTTTTATGCCCATTAATAAGCAAATGATTTGAGCCTTTAACAAAAGGGCTGAGGGGCTGCTCTCTGTCACTGCATTGTGCTGTCTGCAGTTCTCCAAGTGCTGTGTGTGTTCTCTGGCCCCTCAGCCCGTGCCCTGAGCAGCCCTGTCGTGGTCTCTGTGTGTTCTGGGCTGGCAGAGGAGCAGAGCTTGTCCCTGCCTGTCCCTGAGCCCTCTCTCCTGGCACAGATCTGGGTCAATGAGGCCACCAAGCTGGTGTATTTCCAAGGCACGAAGGACACCCCACTGGAGCACCACCTCTACGTGGTCAGCTACGAGTGTCCCGGGGAGATCCTGCGCCTCACCACTCCAGGCTTCTCCCACAGCTGCTCCATGAGCCAGGTTTGTTGTTCCTTGGATTCCCATCTCCTGACTGACAGGGATCCTAACTGGGAGCCCGAGATGTGGGCAGTGCAGGACCTCGTTCCCTGACCCTCCTGTCTCCCCTGCCAGAACTTTGACATGTTCATCAGCCACTACAGCAGCGTCAGCACTCCTCCCTGTGTGCACATCTACAAGCTCAGCGGCTCTGACGATGACCCGCTCCACAAGCAGCCCAAGTTTTGGGCCAGCATGATGGAGGCAGCCAGTAAGTGCTGGAGAGAACCCTCCCTGCAGTAGCCAGGAGTGATGGGGAGGGAAGTGGTCTGAGTACCCTCACTCTGAGGGAAGATGAATCGTGTTATCTTGTGGGGGAGATACTTCTCACGGTCAGTTCACCCAGGAAATGCTCTGTGGGCTTTTGAGGTGTTTCACACATTGAGCAATAATCGCTCAGGGGTGTACAGAGTTTACACACCCACAAGGATGTGGGTTTGCTGTGGAATCACTGAATGGTTTAGGTGAGCAGGGACATTAAAGTTCATCTTGTTCCCGAGCCCTGCCATGGACAGCCCAGGTTGCTCCAAGCCCCGTCCAGCCTCTGGCCTTGAGCACTTCAGGGTGGTTTTCTGTTTGTGATGTGTCTGGAGAGGGAAGGGACACACTGCAGGTGTTAAAGGTTTAGGTACAGCTCCCAGCAGCACCTGAACCCCTACTGCACTTTGTCCCACCTCTGTTGTGGCACAGCACCTTGTTGGAGAGCCCCCAGCTGGTGAGGTTTCCTGTGGAATCCCTTCCCCGTGCAGGCAGGTGGAGGCTGTGCTTCCAGGGTGTGGTTTGGTGTAGAAGGGAGCCCTGCTCGGGGTCAGGTTTGGACAGAGCTGGTTCAGGGGGTGGGAGGCAGAGCCTGCTCAGAGCTGAGTGTGCCCCCCCTGCTGCAGGCTGTCCCCCAGACTACGTCCCCCCGGAGATCTTCCACTTCCGCACGCAGTCGGACGTGGAGCTCTACGGAATGGTCTACAAGCCCCACGATGTCCAGCCTGGCAAGAAGCATCCCACGGTGCTCTTTGTGTATGGAGGCCCTCAGGTAATAACCCAGGTGAACTGCTGGGGTCAGGGGGGGCTCTGTGTGTCATGCATTGCACTTCAGGTAGCAGTGAACACTCTCATGGAGTCATGGAATGGTTTGGCTTGGAGTGACCTTAAAGCCCATCCCAAGAAGGTGTGGGGCAGCCACAGCTTCTCTGGGCACCCGTGCCAGGGCCTGACCACCAAAACTTCCTCCTAATACCTAATCTAAACCTGCTCTTTTAGTTTGTCCCTGTGTTTGACCTCTCCTTCAAACCTCAGATGACTTTTCCAGCATGTGGTTTGATTTCCATGGCTCTGATAGCTCGATGAGTGGCTGCTGTCCAGCTCAGGATCCTCCACTGACACAGGAAGGCACTGGAAGGCAGCTGAAACTCTTCCTTCTCCTCCTTGCACAGGTGCAGCTGGTGAACAACTCCTTCAAAGGCATCAAGTACCTGCGGCTGAACACGTTGGCCTCCCTGGGCTATGCTGTGGTGGTGATTGATGGAAG
Organism: Eopsaltria australis; assembly: GCA_034509425.1. Taxonomy (NCBI): domain Eukaryota; kingdom Metazoa; phylum Chordata; class Aves; order Passeriformes; family Petroicidae; genus Eopsaltria; species Eopsaltria australis. The sequence continues at coordinate 669,647 of JAVTVJ010000722.1, forward strand.
GGGATCGTGCCAGCGAGGCCTCAAATTTGAAGGGGCCCTGAAAAACCAAATGGTAACGTCCTCCTTGTGCTGGGGAATCTCTGGTTGTTTGTCCTTCCTAACAGTGGTGGCAGCTCATTCCCTGTGTCAGTGTTGCCCATCCCTACCTCAAGTTTCTGAATTTATCAAGTCCACTAACATGAGCCTCCTTGTTTCCTTGTAGGGTCAGGTGGAGATAGAGGACCAGGTGGAAGGTTTACATTATGTAGCAGAAAAATACGGGTTCATCGACCTGAGCCGGGTCGCCATCCACGGCTGGTCCTACGGGGGCTTTCTGTCCCTCATGGGGCTCATCTGCAAACCCAACGTCTTCAAGGTGAGCCTGCACCTTTGGGACACTTGGCTCTCGCAGCTTCTGTCCCTCTTGGCTCCTGGAGTTGGTGTTCTGGCTTGTTTGTGGTGGGCAGGTGGAAATGTCCCCTGTCCTGCCTGCCTGGAGCTCCTGGCTCCAGTCCCGTGCGCTGCTGCAGCTCATCCTGGCTGGGGCTGGAGGAGGATGGGCTGCTGCCCAGTGGAGGGCTGCCCTGCCACACACATGTGCTATCCCCCATCCCCAGGCCCCAGCACAGCTTCTGGATCACTCACAAGTCCTCCCTTGCAAAGAGGAGGCCTCTAGTGCTGATGTGCAGTAATTTGCCCCATTGTGACCACGAGAGGAACGGCAGGAGGAGGAATCTGGGCTGTGTGTGGGATTGCTGAAGGAGAACCCTGATCTGAGTGACAGAACAGCCCAGAGCCTGCTTTTCCCTGCCTCTCCAGGAAAGCAGGGAACAGCTGGGCTGGAGAGCAGGCGATAATGGGGGCTGTGTGGTGGCACCTCTCTGTTTGACAGATTGCTATAGCAGGTGCCCCTGTCACCGTGTGGATGGCCTACGACACCGGCTACACCGAGCGCTACATGGACGTGCCCGAGAACAACCAGCAGGGCTACGAGGCTGGCTCGGTGGCACTGCACGTGGAAAAGCTTCCCAACGAGTGAGTACCTGCCCCACTCCTGCTCCAGGGGCTGCTCGCTGCCCCCTCTGCCCAGCCCCAAAGGAATGCAGGGGTTCTGATCCACTTCAGCTCAGCAGCAGCTGGGCCATGGCACCCCCAGCCCCTCTGCCAGGAAGGGCTTGAGGCCCATGGCCGAGGTCTGGCACTGCTCTTGCTTGGGTTTGGCTTGTCCAGCTGGCAGCTCTTTGCTCAAACCCTCTGCAGAGCTTTTATCTGGTGTCTCATCGTGGTTTCCATCTGGTTTCTCATACTGTTTCTCTCCTTATGTCTCACTCCGTGTCCAGGCCAAATCGTTTGCTGATCCTCCATGGCTTTTTGGATGAGAATGTGCACTTTTTTCACACCAATTTCCTGGTATCGCAGCTAATCCGGGCTGGAAAACCTTACCAGCTGCAGGTAGGAGGAACAGGAGTGGGGTGGGATGGTCCCATAAATCTGGAGAAAGTTCCTGCCGTGTGCTCTGGGGATGGGAGGAGATGGAGGCGGATGTCCCACATCCTGTTGTGATGCAGGTGGCAGTGAACACCTCCCTGGACTGGAGAGGAGGCCGGGAGGTGGCACTGTGGCTGTTCTGTGGCTGTTCGTGGCATGTGCAGGCAGGGCTGCTCTCCCGGGGCCTGGAACTTTCCTCCTGCACGAGCTGTTGTGTCCCACTTGGCAGAGGAGGCTGCAGGGAGGGAGGGGGTTTGTGCTCCAGACCCTCCTGCACCTCTGTCCCGAGGGAGGGAGCAGGGCTGGGGGCAGGGAGCTCTGTCCCTGCTGAGTGACCAATGCCCCCTTGTGCCCCACGCAGATCTACCCCAACGAGAGACACAGTATTCGGTGCCCTGAGTCAGGAGAGCACTACGAAATCACGCTGCTGCACTTTCTACAAGAATACCTCTGAGAGCACGAGCCTCTGCAAACTGGACACTGACAGCTCACCTGCCCCGTGCCCTCCCGCTCCCCGGCAGCGTCCAACCCACAGCACAAGGGGCTGAGTGCCCACGTCGGGCCGGGGTCCCCCCAGGCCAGGGGGAAAAGCTGGAGGGCACCTTCCCTTTGGACAGTGCCACCTTCTCTCACTTCCCAAGCTGGAGGTCTGCCCCTGCTCGGCTGCTCATCCTCCTCCTCTCCTCCAGCCTGGCTGTTCAATGCTTCTTTTGCTGCTACTCCCTCTCTCCTGGGAATCAATGGACAGTGGTCTGTGTCCCGAGGCTGAGGTTTGTGTCCATCTCTCTCTCCCCGATCCTTTTCCCTTCCACTGCACCCGTGCAGTTCCCAAACTCTTACCTGCAAGAACTCAGTGCCTGTGTTGGAAACGGAAGAGCCGAATCAGAAGCTGCCTTAAGCCAGGAGTGGGAGGGAAGAGAGAACTACCTACTGCTCACCTGGGGATCTGGTCTTTGTCCTGGCCCTGCTGCCACACTGGAGCCCTGCGAGGTGAAGAGAGCTCTACAGAAGCATGCAACACTAGTCTTTTCTTTTTTTATATACCTATTTTCCAGTTTCAATTTGCAGAGCAGATGGAGGAAGTGGCCGGGGCCGGTAACGGCGTCCTCTGATCCTTCCTCTCATGGCCGCTCTCACACAGAGTTGTGCCAACAGGTAGCACTGGCAGCTGGCTACAGCCAGAGCCTCTCTCCAGAGCTCACAGCAGCATTTGGGTTTTTGCAACACAAGATGGATGATATTTATGCAAATCCTCCCTCCCTCCGTTCTCTGTGCCGCCTCCCGACCCCCCTGGTCCTCGCCCGAGCTTTCCGATGTGCACTGAAATTGGCTGTGCTTCAGTTCTCTGCGGGTCAGTGACTGGTCCCCTTGCCCGTCTTCTCAGCAATGCTCTCTCCTGGTTTTTATTTACCTGGGCAACAGGAACTGCAGTTCTGGGGAGGGGGGATTGAGCAATCACACCTCAGGGGAGCACATCCCCCCTTCAAGCCAAGGGTTCTGCCAGGGGCAAAACGAAAACACAAACAAAACCCACCCAAACGAACCACGTCGACTTGCCCTGGAGTATTTTAAGTGCGTATTATGAAAAGAAAATATTTTTATGGATTCTTATTCTTTTATAATTATGAGTGTAAGATGTAGCGACTCATTAAAATATTGGAAAGAGACGTGGTGGCTGCTTTGGGGGGCGGGAGGAAGCAGCAGCTGCTGCCACAGCCCGAGCAGCTCTGCTGAAAGCCAAGTGCTCTGTTCTTTCTGTGCCGAGCAGTGGAGAGAATATTAAATCCCTGATGTTCCTCGGGGGAAGCATGATCCAAGCAGTTGAGGGCTGGGAATCCTGGACCGTGTTCTTGGCTCGGGTGACCTTGAGCGAGTCAGCACCAGCCTGGGCCGGGCACCTCCCTCCCTCCCTCCCTCCGGTGGGATTGGGGGCGCAGCTGCTCTGGTCCCGCTCTGGAGCTGCTTTTGCAGAGCTGGGCCTGCCTCTGCTCGCCCTCCCAGCTCAGAGCTTCCCCAGCCTGGCCTTGCTTTGCCTTCCTCCGCGGGAGCCGGTGTTAATTAACCCGCTGTTAATGCCCTGAGGGTGCTGCTGGAGGCTGGTTCTAAATGCAGAGCTCTTCCAGATGCAGCATTTGGGTTCCTGGGGATGGCTGGGAGCAGATTTTCCCCCCTCTTCTTGTCCCTGTGCCCAAATAATTGTCCCAATTACTGCAGTTGTGGTTTAGCTGCTACAGAGCACCTCGGGTGTGAGTTTTGAGGTCGGAGGGGCAGAAGGAGGGACCGGGGGGAGGAAGTTGCACCTGAGATGTGTCTATAAGAGCACCCCGCAGGCAGCAAAGCTGCACCCTGTGTCCCTGCTGCCCTCACAGCTGGGTGGGTTCTGCTGGATGGTAAGAAGCTTTATTTTTGCAGGGTTTGTCTCTTTTCAGGCTTAATTTAAACTGCTTTTTCCTGTCCCCGAAAAGCCGAGTGTTTCTTAAAATGTCTTAAAACGCTCTCATCTAGAAGAGTTTGCAGATCTGTCGGCTCCTCTGATCCTCCAGCTTGCTGCAGGATTGTTTGGCACCCTAAAAAGGTGTTGGTCGTCTTCTTTTGGGGATGGAGAATCCCGAGGGGAATGAGCTGGGAAATCGCGTCCTGGGAGCCGGAGCTGCTCCGTATGGATTGAAACACAAATGAGGAGGGAGGTGCCCAGCCCCTGTCCCGAGGGAAAGGTGATGGGAACGGGGAGCAGGGAGGCTCTGGATGGAGGATTTGCAGCTGGAGGATGGAGCTGAGTTGATTTCCTGAGGGGTGATGACAGAGGAAGCAGCAGGTGCTGGGAAAACCAGGCAAAAATGACTCTTCCTCAAGAATTTGGGATTTGAGAGTGGCTTGGGAGGCATTTCTCTCCCAAAAACCCACCCTGTGGGGCTTTATTTTTAGGTGGGTGGTGTGGAGGGAGAACAGATGTTCTTGAGGGCTTATTTTTAAAACAAAATCACTCCTCGAGTTACAAAATTAGCTCAGAAAAGTCACTCCTTGCCCTGAAAGATGCTCGAATGGAAAACTGCCCAGCAGCTCTGGCTCCAGGAAAGCCACGCCAGTGGAAACTCTGGGTGCCTGGGGGATCTCAGGCATTTGATCTCTGTGCTTGGCCATGCAGCAGCACCCCCAGAACAAGAGGAGCAGCTCAGGGACCCCAGGGGCCCCCCGAGGAGGAGGGGGGTGTCCAAGGAAGGCACAGGGCTGGGCTGGGCTCTGGGTGTGTGCTCGCTGAAAGAAAGGGTGTAAATCGATCCTGGAGAATCCTCCCGGTGGGGTTTTGGTGAAATCACAGGCACCCCAGCTCCGTGCCGGGACAGAGGGAAAGCTTCAGGCATGGCCTCTACACAGAAGCCTCCTGTCCCTGGCTGCTGCAGATCTCTGTGCCTCCCCTCTCCTCTAATCCAGGGTTTTCCTGCTCCCAGCCCCTGGCCCCGGCTGCAGCCCAGGACCCCCTGACCCCCTCTCACCATCCCCAGCCAGGTACCATGGCCCTGCCCCTGGGGCTGCTCCTGGCCCTGCTGGGCTGTGCCGTGGCACCAGATCCTGCCCTGGAGGAGGCCTGGGAAGGGTGGAAGAGTCTCCATGCCAAGGAATACCCGGAGGTAGGTCCTGCTCCCCACAGCTCTCCCAGCACCTGCTGGGTCCTGCTCCAGGGGGTCTTGTCCATGGGCCCCCTCGATCCAGGGGCCATTCCTGATCCTTCTGATCCCCTGGCAGGAGGCTGAGGCCATCCGCAGGGAGATCTGGGAGCAGAACCTGCGCTACATCCAGCAGCACAACCGAGAGGAGTCACAGGGGAAGCACAGCTACCGCCTGGCCATGAACCACTTCGGGGACCTGGTACCTGCTGCCACCGTCCCTGGGCACCCCTCAGAGCACCCAGACCTCGATCCAGGGGAACAGGGAGCTCACAGGGAGCGCCAGCTCCCGGGGCTGGGCTGCCTCCCGGAGGTTTGGGGGCACCCGTGGCATCACACGAGTTTTCCCTTGGTGACCTGCAGACGAACCAGGAGTTCAATGAGCTCATGAACGGCTACATCCCGGAGGAGAGGGGGGAGCCAGCACCGACATTCCGAGCCTCGGCAGCCCTGAAGGCCCCGCTGAAGGTGGACTGGAGGGCCAAGGGCTACGTGACACCCGTAAAATCCCAGGTGGGCACGGGGTGGGAGCCCGGCCAGGGCTGTGGGATCTGGGAAGAACCGAGCAGCAGCAGCAGCAGCTCTGCGCTGCTCCCAAGCACCAAAACTCCTCTGGGCAACCCAGAGGAGCTGCTCCCAGAGTCCTGGCCGCTGATTTTGTAGCTGAGAGCAGCACCAGGGGGTCAGAGCATCCCTCTGGGGGGCTTGGGGGCAATGCCGTGACCCCCCTGCTGTCCCCACCTCCCCAGGGGGACTGCGGGTCCTGCTGGGCGTTCAGTGCTGCGGGGGCCCTGGAGGGGCTCATGTTCAAACACACACGGAAGTTGGTGAATCTGAGCGAGCAGAACCTCATCGACTGCACCCTAAAGCTGCACAACAACGGCTGCAGAGGCGGCCACATGGAGGTGGCCTTCAAGTACGTGCGTGACAATGGCGGCCTCGACTCTGAGGACACCTACCCCTACAAGGGCATGGTAAGGGACAGCAGTGACCCCGGGATGTGGCACAGCACTGCTGGGGTCCTGGGCACGGTAAGGGACAGCAGTGACCCCGGGATGTGGCACAGCACTGCTGGGGTCCCAAGCACAGTAAGGGACAGCAGTGACCCTGGGATGTGGCACAGCACTGCTGGGGTCCTGGGCACGGTAAGGGACAGCAGTGACCCCGGGATGTGGCACAGCACTGCTGGGGTCCCAAGCACAGTAAGGGACAGCAGCGACCCCGGGATGTGGCACAGCACTGCTGGGGTCCCAGCCCTGGGGACACTCTCCCTCTCTCAGGAAAACTTATGTTGCGAATACAAGCCCCAGGACAAGGCCGCCACCTGCTCGGGCTTCAAGTGGGTGGAACGGGGCAATGAGACGGCCCTGCAGCAGGCAGTGGCACGTGTGGGCCCTGTGTCAGTGGCAGTGGACGCCAGGAGCCAGGAGTTCCAATTCTACCGCTCAGGTACTGTCCCCTCTTCGAGGGTAAACTGAGGCAGGGCCACCTCGCTGCTGAGCCCTTGTTGAGCCCCTTGCCCAGGGCCCCCAGCCCCAGGGAACCGGTACCAGCACCTGGAAATGGGACCAGGGCCGGCCCCCAGCTCACCCCAGCCCTGCTCCCCCCAGGCATCTTCAATTGCTCCTCTGGCTACCCCTCTGGCCAGAATGAGCTGACCCACGCAATGCTGCTCGTGGGCTACGACACAGCCCAGGAGGGCAAGAGCTACTGGATCCTAAAGAACAGGTAGGGCTGAGGGCGTGCCCCCGAACCTGCCGCCCCCTGGTCCCATCCTCACGGATGTGCTCACGGATGTGCTCACGGATGTGCTCATGGCTGTGCTGCTCCCATCTCTGCCTGCAGCTGGTCCGAGTGCTGGGGTGACAAGGGCTACATGTACCTGCAAAAGGACGCCGGCAACCAGTGTGGGGTGGCCAGCAGGGCCAGCTACCCCCTGCCCTGAGCCAGGACAGCCAGGACAGCTCTGCCTCCCCGAGCCAGGACAGCTCTGCCCCCCGAGCCAGGACAGCTCTGCCTCCCTCCCACCCCGCCTGCGAATCCACAGCTGTTTCCTTCTGGAAACGGGCTTTTGTTCCTGTGCAGCAAGAAGCAATTAAAAGTGCCTTAGTTAATTGGCTGATGCAACCAGGTCCTTGTGGTGTGGTGCGACCGTGGCATCACGGAAGGGGCTGGGTTCCATGGGACTGAAAGCCCACCTTGCTCCCTGACACCTTCCAGGTCGCTCCAAGCCGCATCCAGCCCGGCCGCTCCCTCTGCCCACGCTCCGCTTTCTCCAGGCCTTCCCTCGCAGCTCGGCCATCCCTGTCCCTGTCCCCACGGACACCTGGCGCAACGGCCTTATCCTCGTGGCCCCGTTGTGCCCTTACCACAGGGCCTCTCGTCCCCGAGCTCCCCGTGCCCTTGTCCCTGTGTCCCGACAGCTCCTCGCCCCTGTTGTCCCTTGTCCTCGCTGTCCCCCCGCGGTGCCCTCAGGCGCGGGCTGCTGCCACACCCAACATGGCCGCCGCGCCGCCGCCGCGCTGACCCCTCCCGGCCGCCGTAGCCCGCGCTTCCTCTCCAAGATGGCGGCGCCCAGAAGGAGGAGCGGCCGGCTGGCGTGGGCCGCGCTGCTGCCCGCAGCCCTGCTGTGCCTGGCGGCCCGGGCGGCCGCGGAACCGGGCACGGCCTCGGGCGCGGCCCCGAGCACGGCCGAGTTCGACGTGCGGCCCGGCGGGGAGGTTCACTCCTTCTCCCGGAGCCTGGTGAGCGCCCGGGCGGGAGGGAGCGGGAGCGGAGAGGGTACGCGCCTCTCGCTGATTGGCTGCGCGCCACGTCACTCATCGCTCCTGCTGCTGGGATTGGCTGGGCGCGGGGGAGGGCGGGGCCAGTGGGTGGGGGGGGTCCCCAGGGAAAGAGGGGGGACCCCAAAGGGGCTGCAAAGCCAAGGGGGTCCCGGGGAGAGAGGGGGGGTCCCAAAGGGGCTGCAAAGCCAAGGGGGTCCCCAAGGAGAGAGGGGGGGGGTCCCAAAGGGGCTGCAAAGCCAAGGGGGTCCCCAAGGAGAGAGGGGGGTCCCAGGTAGAGCGGGGGTCTCCAAGGAAGAGGGGGTTCCCAAAGGGGGCTATAAAGGCAGGAGGATCCCAGGGAGAACGGGGGGTGCTGAAGGAGGGAGGGATCCTCTGCAGAGAGGGGTGTCCTCGATGGGGAGGGGTCCCCGGGTGCCAAGTGGCTTCTCCAGCAGAAGGGAGTCCCCCAGGAAAGGAGGTCCCCAAGGTGGGACAGTGTCTGCAGCGAGGAGAGCCCAGGGATGGGGCTCTGCCGTGGACTGGGGGGGGTTTCCAGAGGGAACGGGTACCCAAGGGGCAGGGAGAGGGGAAGGGGGTCTCGGGATCCCCGTGGGAGGGGGCTCGGCAAGGGAAGTGCCCCAGTGGAGAAGGGGCTGGGGGTCCCTGGGCCCCCCGGAGCTCCGGGCAGGAGGAGGTGGCCTCAGGTGGTGCCAGGGGAGGGTTGGGCTGGGTTTTTGGAACAATTCTGCATGGAAAGGGGGGTCAGGGACTGGCACCGTGCCCAGGGCAGGGCTGCAGCCCCCGTCCCTGCAGGGATCTAAAGCCCTGTGCATGTGGCACTTGGGGACATGGTCACTGGTGGCCTGGGCAGTGCTGGGGCCACTCGGTGCCCCTGGGAGCTTTTCCAAGCTCAGGCATTCCCGGATTCCGCGGGAGAGCCGCTCGTGCTGAGGCGAGGCCGCTCCTGTCGCTGTGTCCTGCAGGGCGATCACGGCTGCACCTTCACCTACTCGGCCCAGGGCGGCACGAACGAGGTGAGCCCGGGCCCGTCCCGCTGCGCTCGGCTCCTGTTCCTCCTCCTGAAAGGAAACGAGACTCGTGTTCTGCGAGGGCTCGGAGCTCGGCTGTGCCTGCGGGAGGAGGGGGCAGCAGGGGCTGTGCTGGGCAGCTGCGGAGCTGCTGCTGCGGCTGGAGCGGGGGCTGCCCCGCGGGGCTCTCCCCGCGCTCACCCCGCCTTTTCCCCGTGCAGCAGTGGCAGATGAGCGTCGGGGTGAGCGAGGACAGCGGGCTCTTCTCCTGCTCCGTCTGGAGGTGTGTCCTGAGCACGGGGGTGCGTGAGGGGCACGGACAGGGACTCTGCTTCCCCTTCCCCGGGGGATCTGTGCCTCTGCAGGGAGGGTTTTCCTCTCGCTGGGATGGTTTTCCTCTCGCTGGGATGCTCTGGGGGCTCCTCGTGCAGCTCAGGGGGTGTAAATTCTGCCTTCCCCTCTCCCCTGGAGCACAAAAGCTCCGGGAGATCCAGGGTGGGAGGGAGTCAGGAATCCTTCACTCCCCTGCACCTCCACCCCCTGTGCTGCTGACAAAGGCTCTGCTTTCTTCTTCCAGGCCCCAGGGGAAGTCTTATCTCTTCTTTACCCAGTTTAAAGCTGAAGTGAAAGGAGCCAAGATAGAGCATGCCATGGCTTATGTAAGTCCCAGCTGATCCCGGGGAGCAGGAGTGTGGGAGGCTGCTGTAAAACATGAATTAGACATGGAAAACATTTATTAGACATCTGTGCCACAGAATGGGCTCCACGGTGTCCCTGATGAGAGGCTGGAGGCAGGCAGGAGAGGGGCTGCAGGTGGGCAGCTGCTCCTCTGTGTTCCTGCCCTCTCAGGCCCGGGGATTTGCTGGGATTTGCTGGGAGGGGGCTCCAGAGGCTCCGGGGCACAGAGGGGGTCTTGGATTGCCTCAACAAATGGCATGTGACAAAGCAAATGGAGCCTCTGCTGCTGTTCCTGTGTGCCTCATTCTCCCAGCTCCCACTTTCCAGGGGTGAGGCTCTCACTCACCCCAGGACTCGAGGCTCTGCTGTCACAGGAGAGGGAAAAGCAGCCCGGGATTTTCCTTCAGGTTTCCTCTGTGCACTTCATTCCTTCAGTGCACAGAAATCACAAAGCCCTTTTCCAAAGCGTGCTGCTGTTTCTGGTTGCTTTGAACACTCAGAGCTGTTGGATTGCCTCAGCCTCTGACACCTCCTTCCTTCCTGTTCCAGTCCCAGGCTGCTGCAGGCGCCCAGAGCGACATCCCCCTGAAACAGGAAGAGTTTGAAATCACTGAGACAACAGGTCTGTGCCCGAGGGAGCTGAGAGAGAGGGGCTGGGCTGGGCTGGGGTCAGGCCAGGGACCAGCTGAAGTTTGAATACTGGTGGCAGTGCCACAGAGCTGGGCTTGCAGTGCTCTCAGTCCAGCACTGGCAGCTGGATTTTGTGGGTCCCATCCCAGTTAAATCCCAAGGGGAAGGAGGGGTTTCTCCCCCAGCCTGGCACGTGCAGGAGCAGGAGGAGCAGTGCCCAGCAGCCTGGGCAGGGCCCAGCAGGGCTCTTTTGTTCCTGCTTTTCCCTCTGCTGATCCCGGGCTCTTCTCTCTCTCTCTGCAGTGTCTCACAGGGAAGGCAAGTTCCGTTTCGAGCTGTCCAAGCTCGTGATTGTAGCAAAAACCCCCCGTGATGAGCTGTGACCCCGAGGGCAGCCCCAGGCAGGGGCCTTGGCCAGACCAGCGTGGCAGGGAAGGGATTTCCTGGTTACCTGCAGGGTTTTTCTTTTGGTTGGCCAAACCTTTTATGTTTTCCATACTGAGACGTGCTGGGAACCCACACGAGCGGGGCCTGGAGGTGTGAGGACAGATTTGCTCTGCCTTGAGTCAGGGTAACACCGAGCTTTGGAGCTGGAAACCCCCCGGGGGGCTCCTGATGCCCCTGTGGCTGCTCCCTGCCTGGCTGAGCTCCCTGGGAAGGGGCTCCTTATCTGCCTGCCTGGGAAGAGCAGTGCAGGGAGATAAGGGGCTGGATTTAAGCAGGGAGGTTTTTAACTCTGCAGCCTCTGGAGGGGAGATGGGATTTCTCTCTCCACCAGCGTGACAGGAGGAAATCATTAACTCAGGGGGAGGAAGGGAGGGAGCTGGCAAAGCTCTGATTCCATGGCAAGTGTGGATCCAGGGCTTGGATGGGGGAAGGCAGAGCAGCTCATTCTGACACAACCAGGGATCAACCCAAGCAGCACTTCCACATCTCAGCACCACAACCACGGGACTATTTTATACCTACAGAAAAGTGATTCTTTTTCTTATCCGGGGCAGTAACAGGGAATGTGCAATTCCTTTCCTGTGTAAATACAGCACAAATAAAGAAATAAAGCATTGTGCTCTGGCCTGAGGTTGCTCTGCTCTGTCCCTCCTCCCCTCTCCAGCTGGGTGGATCTGCTTCCTGCTGCTTGCCCAGGAGGAGCTGGGGTGTCCCAGGGGAATTTGGGGGCTGCAGAGGGTTTGGGGGGCTCTGACACAGACTCACACCTGGGAACAGAGAAGAATTTCTGGCTGGGCATCCCTGAGCCCCACAACATGCCTGGGATTCCCTTAAAGCCTTAAAGCCCATCCAGTGCCACCCCTGCCATGGCAGGGACACCTCCCACTGTCCCAGGGGGCTCCAAGCCCCGTCCAGCCTGGCCTTGGGCACTGCCAGGGCTGGGGCTCCCTGAGCCAGGGCCTCCCCACCCTCCCAGGGATCAGTTCCTTCCCAAGATCCCATCTATCCCTGCCCTCTGGCAGCAGAGGCCTTTCCCCTTGTCCCTGCAAATCCAGGAGCTGCGGGGCCATGGAGCAGGGACAGCACGAGCAGCAGCAATGCCAGGGGACAGAGAGCACAAACCCCCGGTCACAGAGAGCCACCAGCACTGGGGGACAAACGCAGCTGTCCCCAGGGCTCATTTTGTCACTGTCACCACTGCTGGAACAACCGCACGGAGCTCCCAGGCCACACAGTGAGTTTATTTAAATAACTCATCAGGGCTACAGAGTTTGTTAAAAACGAGCAACCATCACTCAGTCAAGGGCATGGAAAAGGGATGAAATCCCAGGGGGAGTTTTGGAAAACCACCCAGGACAGTGTAGGAGCTGCCAGGGGAGGCTGGTGGGGAGCTGGGTGTTGGGTGGGTCCCGGGACCCAGGGAAGGAGCAGCTGCCCCCAGCTCCCTCCCTGCCCTCCCCCAGGTGAGGAGGGATCCTCCTGCTCTCAGGGGCTTGTCTTTGAGGACACCAAAGCCCACACAGAAACGCCTTCCTGCTTGGGCAGCACAAGCCTGGAGCATGATTTGCTCCCACCTCGTTGTGGGGCTGCTGGAAGAAAACCACAGAGTTCCACAAGCCTCCAGTTACGGGGTCTCAGACCTGTTCACCCCAACAGCGTCCCACCTGCTCAGAGACCCCTCCGAGGTGCTTCACACTGCGGGTCTTTGGTTCAGGTTCCCCCCTGAGGGTCACAGCAGAGTTCAAGGCAGAGTCCCAATCCTCGGGCTCTGAGCTAAAGGCACTTGGTGGGCAAAGGAACTCAAACTGTACAGAAGGGCCCAAAAGCCCGGGGTCCCCTGGAGAGGGCTCAGCCCAGCGCAGGGAGGGCTCTGTAGACCCCGGGCAGGGGGGAGGCAAAGTCACGAGGTTCAGTCTTTTGTGGGAACGGGGACACGAGCGAGCACTGCAGGGACGAGGAGGGGACAGCGCGCCCGGCGCCGCTCACAGCAGAGTCCGGCAGCGTCCGGCTGCCACGAGCCCAGCCGGGCCAGCCTCAGATGCTGTCCTCCTCCAGCATCTTGTTGACCCCGTCGCAGATCCTCTTGAGGTGGGTGCGGTAGGGCTCGGCCGGGCCGTACAGCGCCGACAGGAACTCGTAGTCCGCGAAGTGGTTGAAGACGTGGTTGATGCGCGAGTGGGACTTGGCCGTCAGGTGCCCGTTGACCGCCTGGTGCAGCAGGTCCCGGCACTCGGTGAGGACGCTGGACATGACCCTGCGGTCGAAGGTGAAGTCTATCTGGTGGAAGCTGACAGCCGTCATGGCCAAGGTGTGAACCTTCTTGCGGAAGCGCTCCATGACCAGCAGCTCCTCGGGGCTGAACTGCCCGTTGCGGTAGAGAACGCCCAGCTTCATCACGATCTTGATGAGGTTTTTGATGATCTTCTGGGCCTCCTTGCGGTTGTGGGTGTACTCCTTGGTGGCCCGGTACAGCTCGTCCAGGATCTCGCTGCTGGTGTCGTCGATGAAGACGTTGGCGATGGTCTTGGTGGCCATTTTGCTCAGGAGCTTCTTCTGGGCCTGCAGGGCCAAGTTCTTGGTGCTGAAGGTGTCCATCTCTGCAGGGGAAGAGGCACACCCGGATCAGCCCCTGCTCTGCATCCGTCCCCATCTCACCTGGGACACTGGAGTGTCCCTGCCCGTGGCAAGGATGAGCTTTAAGGTCCCTTTCCACCCAAACCATTCCATGATTCTGTGATTCCTCACCTCCCCACGCAGCCTTTTGGCAGGAGAAAGAGCATCTCCAGCCACTGGCGAGAGCGAGGGAGCTCCTGAGTGCCAGGGCAGGTGGGAGCTGAGCTCACCCCCCTGGGTGGGCTGGTGGGATCAGTGACAGGGTGTTCCCACCTTCCTTTTCCCAGACTCTGGAGAGGTTGCAGCGAGCGCGGTGTCCCTACCTGAGCCCTGCCTGTGACCCTCCATCCCGGTGTCCCTCCTGCGGCCGACGCCTCCCTCCTCCCGCTGCAGGAAGGACTCTTGCCCCATCGTTTTAACATTTTTCCTTCCTTAAAACCTGACTCACTTCCTGCAGGGTGAGCTGGGGACAGCCCAGGTGGCAGCTGAGTCAGCCCCCGATGCCATGTGCCGCATCCACCCCGGTGCTGGCCGCGGCCGGAGCGGCACAGCCGGTTTGCAGCCGGCGTGGGAGCCCTTTTCCCTGGCACTGCTCGCCCTGGAACACCCACACGAGCTCAGACTTGCTCTGCTGCCGCCCCAGCCTCCTCCAGAGGTGAATAATTCACCCAGACAGGAACCTCACCTACAGCCCCACTCCCACATCCCCGCGGGACCAAATCCATCACCTCGGGCAGAGCGCGGCTCTGAGCTCTGCCGTGAACGATTAAAGCACCACCGACCCTGGAGATGCATCTTGGCCTGGGAAACCGCAGAGCTACAAATCATGGGGAGGGGAGAACAGCAGGAAAACAACCGGGATGGATGGGCAGAGCTGGGAGCTGCTTATGCAAGAGCCTGCACATGGCACGGACAGCCTGGCAGAGCGGGAGGGGATGGCAGCAGCCTATAAATACATCCCCAGGGAGGGGAGAGGAGATCATTCAGCTGGAGGATGCTGGTGGGGTGAGGATGGATGGGGATAAATTGCTCAAGGATAGGGAGCAGGTTTAGGCTGGAGGTTAGGATGGAATTGTTCCCTATGAGGGAGTGAGGCCCTGGCACAGGGTGCCCAGAGCAGCTGTGGCTGCCCCTGGATCCCCGGCAGTGCCCAAGGCCAGGCTGGATGGGTCTTGGAGCAGCCTGGGACAGTGGGAGGTGTCCCTGCCATGGCAGGGGTTGGGATGAGATGAACTTTTGGTCTTTTTCCAACCCAAATCATTCCCCGACTCTGGGATTCTGTCACAGAACCGAGTCTATCCCCAGCACAGGCAGCTCTGTCACTCCCCAGTCAAGCTGAAAGTCCCAGACCCTTCTGGGGGTTCCCAGTCCTGCTCCTGCCGCTCTGGAGCACAGGCCAGGCTCTCAGGAGCAAATCCCAGCTCCTCATGGATCCCCTGCTGTGGCCAAGGCCCCAGCTCCCCCAGCCAGGACGATGGTGCTGAGCCCCAGCTCCCTGAGCACCTCCCAGCCACCATCTCCCAAACCCGAGGGCAGCCAAGGCTCTGTGGGGATGAGAATTCCAGGAGCCACCGTCCCCAGTGCTGCAGGAGCTGCCACCTGCAATGTTATTTACAGCCCTCAGGAAAAACACGGGGCTTTGGAAGCGTTTCCTTCGGTGGGAAAACATTGATTTTTGTCAGCCTGAGCCTCAAGCTGAGGCTCTTGCACTTAATAACACAAAAATGACAATGCAGAGCCTGGTGACAGCAGCTCCCAGGTTGGGCCCATGGGATTCTGACGGCTGCATCCATGAGGTGCTGCCGGAGCTGAGCCTGGAGGGAGGGATGGGCAGGACGGGCAGGACGGGCAGGGGCAGCTCCATCCCCTCTGCCCTGGCTCTGAGGGGACTCGCTTTGCCCGTGCCAGGCATCCTGCCCGGAAGGAGCCGGGCATTGCCATGGTGTTGGCAGCCTGGAAGTTCCCTCCCTCGGGCTGCGGGGTGCCCTGGGAACGGTGCCTGGATAAACAGGAATCCCCAGCCCCGAGCTCTCCCTTGGGTGACCACAGACACAAAGTGAGTGCAAACTCCACCTCCAGAGCACACGAAAAATAGGAAGTGCCAAGTCCTGCGAGCTGCCCACGGCTCCCAAATGCCAGCTGGAGTCATGGAGCAAGCCCCTGCTCCCTGCACCAAACAACACCCGGCTGCTCTCAGCCTCCCCTGCTCCGGGACCGGGAGCATCGCCCCGGGGGGAAACTGAGGCACAAAGCATTATAGGGGGGCCTAGGGACCCCAAAAGTGCTATAGGCGGGTATGGGGATCCCAAAAATGCAAGCAGCTCCCTCTCCAGTGCCCAGGGATGGTTTTACAGGTCACTCCCTGCAAAGCCCAAGGAAACGCAGGCTCACCTCCCGCTGGCTCCTGCTGCACTGGGATGGATCCCCCGGCACCCTCCGCACCACACTCGGCCCACCAGCACCTGCTGAGTCAGCAGCAGCAGGAGATCCCACCGGAATGAGCCCTTTTCCTGCCGGGAAGGGCCTCACGACCCCATTGTTCAGGAGGGGCTGCTATGGGTGCACGGCAGAGCTGAGCCTTGCCCCGAGCAGCCAACTGGAGCCTGAAATAACCCACTTCGCTTCCTTCCTGTCGCTGAAGTTTCCAGCCCAGCTCAGGGCTGGGGCTCCCCCCCACCCCCTTCTTCTTTTTAATGAAAACATCCTAAAAAACAGCTTCTTCTTCTTCCGAAATGGAGCAGCCGAGTGCTGCTGTCACCGAGTTCCTCCCTGCTCCGGAAGAGCGCGGCAGGGCTGTGGTCCCAACGGTGGCTTTGGGGACAGGTACAGCCCTTTGTTGGAGGGTTCCCACCCATTTTTGGAGGTTTCGGAGGAGTCTTGCAGCCCTGAGTGGTGGTGTGAGGGTTGGGGTGTCCTGGTGAGAAGGCAGAGGGTGTCCCTGCCGCAGGACGGACGTGGCTCTGGGGACAGACACACGCCGTGCCCAGCTCCGGTCTGGGATTCACCCCCCTGGTGAACACCTCACCCCACACCCGGCTGTGACCTGCTTTCCCCAGCACCCCAAAAAACCTGTCCCACACCACTGAGGGCACGAGCATCACTGAAAGCTCCTGTCTGAGGGGGGAGCAGGAGCCCCTGTCACCCTGTGGTCACCTGGCACGGTGGCACCGCAGCGGAGCTGCCAAGTGAGCACCACCCAGAGCTCCTTTACGGGAGAGGGGCCAAACCCAGCAGTGACACCAAACCAATGATCATTCCTGCCTGTCCCAGAGATCCCTCTCCCGTCCTGTCCCTCTCACCTGGTTCCCACCTGCAGCTCCATGGGCTGTGTCCCCCAAGCCCCCCCAGTTCCCTTGGCAGCGGGTGAATATTTCATGCAGGGAAGGAAAAGCACTTCAATAATTCATGGAGCAGCACAGAGGGGGAGGCTCCACAGATCTCCAACTCAGAGCAAAGGCACCTCTGCCTCCTCTTCCTCCTCCTCTCCCTCCACGGCCTCAGTGACTTGGATTGTCTTGCTACAAGTTTCCTCCAACATGGAAACATCGTTTCCCAACAGGATAAACACTGAATAGCTGCGATCTCCCTGGGTTTCCCTCTCTCCTGGTGCTTTGGGAAACACCCCTGCTCTGCACCTCAGCATTCCCGGTGCCCCCGAATCCCTGGCTGAACGCCAAGGGGGTGGATGGGATCCCGCTGCTCTGCTCTCCATCCCCCGGCATCGGCATCGCTTTCCCCCTGCTCCAACCCCCATTAATTAATTAAACCCTCATGGGTCACAGGAGCCGGGCTGGAGTGCCAGGCAGTAACCGGAGAGCCCCAGCAGCGTCACCAGCCTGTCCCCAGTCCCAATAGTGTCACCAGCCTGTCCTCCAGCCCCAGAGAGCCCCAGCAGTGCCACCAGCCTGTCCCCCAGCCCCACCAGAGCAACTGGCCTGTCCCCCAGCATCAGAGCTCCACCAGAGTCACCAGCCTGTCCCCCAGCACCCGCGACCCCCGCAGCTCCCAGGCCCGCGTTACCAGCGCCGGCAGAGGCGAGGAGGAGGAGGGGAGGAAGGGCAGCAGCGTGCCGGCCCTCGCAGGTTGCCATGGGTGCAAAGAGCGGCCGCGGCCGCGGCTCGGGCGCGTGTGTGCCGAGCGGGGCGAGGCCGGGAGGAAGCACTGAGCAAACACCTCGCCCGAGGAAAAGCTCCTTCCTTGGCAAGGCCGGGGTGAATCCGCGGTGAATCCGGAGCAGGGCCCGGGAATGCCGCGGCACCGCCGCAGCCGGGAGCGATCCCGGTGCTCGTGCCAGAGCCAAGTCCTTGGCACGTCCCCGTCCCTGTCCCCGTCCCTGTCCCTGTCCTCGCCACCTGTGGCACCGAGATCTGAGCTCCTCCATCCCAAAATCTCCCTCCCGCAGGTGCCCTCGCTGCGGCTGCGAATGCACCCACGGGAAGGAGGCGGTTTTTGGTTTTGCCTGGGAATGCTGATCCGCCCCGGCAGCTCCAACGTGTCTGAGCAAGGAGCCGAGCGGCCCCATCCGAGGGGGCTCCGGCCGTGCCCACCCCGGGCGTGGGTGGGGAATCCCCGCCGGTGCTTCCCGTGGGAATGGGATCCCGGGATCCACACGAGGGGTGCTCCGGCACGGGGCAGGGGCTGATCCTGGGGGCTGATCTGAGGGTCTGCTGTGCGATCAAGGAATTCCCCCTGAGATTACTGTGCCCCAGGGGGGAGGCAGCTGCCAAATCGGAGAGGAGGAGGAGGAGGAGGAATGGAGGTTATTTTAGGGAGAGAAGGAGGAGGAAGAGGAGGAGGAAGAGGAGGAGGAAGAAAGGGGAATTTTATGGAGAAAAAGCAGAGGAAGAGGGGTTATTTTGCAGAGAGGAGGAGCAGGAGGAAGGGGGGGTTATTTTGGAGCATCTGTCTCGCCTTCCATTTCCTCCTTTTCTTTCTCCAGCTGCCATCAAGCTGCTCTCTCTGGCAGCAACTTCCTTTCTCCTTTGCTCGGAGCAGACGGAGACTTATGGGGAAGTAGAAAACAGAGGCCGGGAGGGGGGAAACTGAGGCCAAGCCACCATCCGTCCGTCTGTCCGGCTGCGGCGGGGGCCAGGGCGCATCACATGCTTCCTGCCCCGCGATCGGGAGGACAAAGTCACTCTGGGAGGGAGGAAAACTCCACGGGACAATTCCGATCCGATACTAGGCTTGGGGTCAGCAAAGAAGGGCCCAAAATGGCCCAAATCCTTCCCTGCTCCCGGGGAAGATGAGTCAGAGTTGGGAAGTTTCACACCCAGCTCTTGCCCCGGGTGGGATCTGGCCTCTCCAAGGGGATTCGTCTTTCCAGGAATCGAGGAATTTCATCCTCTGGAGCGCAGGGGTGGGAGGAGGGACGGGCGATGCTCGGAGCCAAGCGCTGCCGTGGGGCACCAGGCCCTGCCGTGGCACGTGGGGCCGTGACAGCCCCGCGGGGGCGGCTTCGGTGCCTTCTCCCGGCTCCCGTTATCCTGCACCCACCGGACCCAGCGCTGTTTCCAGCCCCGCCGCAATTCCCCTGAATCTGGGAGGAAATCGCCCTTTCCCCGTGTTTTATCCACCTGGGGAAGCTGAGGCACCTCCAGGGGCTCTGCCCGCCCCGCACCTCCCGCCCCTCGCGGCTCCCAGGACCCGGCTTTGCCCCGGGGCTCCCGACTCCCGACGGCCGGGGACCGGGTGAGGCCGGCGGTGCCCGGTGACACCGGGGAGGGGGCACACACACGGAAGATTCCCGGGATGGGGACGAGAGGCTTCGCCCCGCAGTGGAAGCAGGAAACGGGCCGGTACCGAGCGCCCTCGCCCCCACGGACCGGGGAAGATGGGAGGTACTGGGGGAACCTGGAGGTACCGGGAGGTACCGGGGGAACTGGCCCTTACCTGCAGCCTGCCTCGGGGAGCGCCGCGCCGGGACCGGGACCGGGGCTGCTCCGGCGTCCCCGGCGGGACGGCACGGGGCGGGACGGGGCTGGACGGGGCGGGGCCGGGCGGAGGGTCCCGCTTCCCCCGGCGCCTCTCCCTGCCCGGCGGGCCCCCGCAGCGGTTACCGGTGCCCGGTCCCCGGCGATGATGCCGGTACCCTGTGCCGATGTCCGGTCTTCGATGTCCAGTGTCAGTCCCGGTGTCCGGTTCCCGCTGCCAGTTCCAGGTGCTGGTGTCCTGTGCCCGGTGTCTGGTTCACGGTTCCCGGTGCCGGTTCCCGGCTCTCAGTGTCCGGTTCCCGCTGCCAGTTGTCGGTGTCCGGTTCCCGGTTGCCGGTGCCGGTTCCCGGCTGTCAGTGCCCAGTTCCCGGTGTCAGTGTCCGGTTCCCGGTGCCGGTTCCCGGTCTCAGTGCCCGGGTGGCGGTGCCGGTTCCCGGTTCCCGGTTCCCGGTTCCCGGTTCCCGGCGGGTCGGGGCCTCCCGCCCGCGGCCGCTGCCGAGTCCCGCGCGGGGCCGGACCGGCGGGGGCGGGGCCGGGGGCGTGTCCCGAGGGCGGTGCCAGCCAATGGCAGGCCGGGGCTTGCTACGAAGCAGCCAATGGGAGCGCTCGGACGGGCCGGGGGCGGGGCCGGGGCGGGCGCGTCCCCGCGGGTCCCGCGCGCGTGGGCCGCTGCCGGGAACGCGCGTGGGGCGGGCACGGGGCCCCAGCCCGCACAGAGTGACAGGGACAGGGCGGGTGACAGGGACAGGGCGGGTGACAGGGATACGGGTGGGCGGCGGGGACACGCCGGGTGAGAGGATCACGCGTGGGACGCCGGGCGGGCGCTGGTGTGCAGGAGCTGAGGAGGGCGCTGCTGGACCGGGCTGAGCGTGGGCAGCACCGCGGGGCCCTGCAAAGCCCCTCCTGCTCTGCACACAGCGGCCTCACGGGGGGATGTGACACCCGTGGGAAGAGGGGAAGGCGTGGGGGCTGCCGGGCTGCCGGCCCACAGCAGCGTGGGAGGGGGTGTTTGGGCCCGGGGTCGTGGCTGTCAGGTCATCCCGGGGACCCCCCGACATCCCACAGAGATTCCGAGCTCCCCAGCGCCGGGAGTGTCGGAGCATCCTTCCTCGTCCTCCTCCCGGCCCAGCGGGCAGGAGCCGCGGCACGGGATCCTAATTCCCAAAGGTGGCATTAAACAGATTAAAGGTGGGATTTAGAGCGGATTAAAGTCTGGATTAACGGGAGCCCTGACTTGAGTCTTGGTCTCACGCAGCGGCTGGGAAGCGAACCCCAGATCCCTGCCAGCCCCTCCGGCCGTGCTGCCCCCCGCCCCACGGCAGTGCCCGACACCCCCGGGGCATCGCCCCCACTCCCAATATCCCCGGGGATTTGCTCTGGTCCCAGGCCGTGCCGGAACAGCGGGAGCAGCTGGTG
The DNA here is from genome assembly GCA_034509425.1 of Eopsaltria australis. Lineage (NCBI taxonomy): Eukaryota > Metazoa > Chordata > Aves > Passeriformes > Petroicidae > Eopsaltria > Eopsaltria australis. The sequence continues at coordinate 690,289 of JAVTVJ010000722.1, forward strand.
CCGCTCTTCTGAACAGTTGTGGCATCAACTGGCGCGGCATAAATCACCCTCCGGGCTCATCCCGAGGATCCTGGTCCCGTGTCCCCATCACTGCCCTGCTCTGCATCCCCACCGCTGTCCTGACCCCGTCCCCATTGCTGTCCTGTCCTGTGTCGGCATCACTTCCCCATCCCAGGTCCCCATTCCTGCCCTGTCCTGCACCCCCATCCCCGTCCCATCCCTCATCCCCCTCCCTGGGACATCCCTGCAGCTTTTTCTCCTCTCTCGGGTTGTTGCTGGAGGTGTCTGGGGGGGTGACGGGACGGGACGGGGTGTGTGGGGTGCACCCTGTGCCCCCGGTGCACCCCAACACCCAGATCCCCCAATTCCCAACTCAGGAAGGATCTCGGGGAAGTCCCCACGTCTTGCAGAGCTCTGCGCTTCACTCCAGCCCTGGAGCAGCGGCTTAGGGGGTTCTTGGCTGGGGTCACACGGGGGAATCCCCCACAAATCCGTGTCCCTGCCTGAAGGGCCCTGCCGGGGGATGGAGAAGCCGCGGCGGATCGGCGGGGATGGGAGCTGGCACCGCATGAAAACAGGGAATAAAAAAGAGAAGCAGCAGGATCTGGGCCAGCTCCGAGCGGCCTCTCCCCCCGTCCCTGCTCTCCTTTCAGGAAAATGAAACGGGGCTTTGCAGCGGCTCCTCTCCTGCCCGCTGAGCATCGCCCGTCCCCGGGGAGGCCGCACGGCTCATCCCGGTCGCTGTCCCGCGGCACATCCCACCCGGACACCCAGCACAGCCCCAGTAACACCAGTCCCGCCTGCTCCCCTCCTGCCGAGGGTGGGGGCTCCGCTGCGGGCAGGGGGGAGCGTCCCCAGGGAGGCAGGGCCTGAATAATTCAGGAGAGCTCAGCGAGCGAAACGGGATCCGCTGCCCGCGGTCCGCGCAGGGGCGCTGGGAAGGGCACGGAGCCGCTCCCTGTCCCCCCTCGGTCCCCAGTGTCACTCTGCCAGGACCCCCCAGAGCCCGGTTCCATCAGCCTCCAGAGCAGGTTGCTGCTGGCACATCCCGGCTCCAGGAGAGCCCAGCCTCGCTTGGCTGAGCCGGTGGATGTGCAGGGGGACATGATGGGGACAGGGTGTTCCCAACACCCACCTGTCCCCGTGATGGCACATGCCAGACCCCGGCAGCTCCTGGGACAGGGAATGGTGTCACTCCCCATAGAGCCACTATTGTCACCGGGGCACGTGCGGGGTGGGGAAACCCCCGTCGGGGCTGGTGGATCCCGCAAGCCCTTCCCTCTCCAGCATTTTGCATTCCCTCTGCTCCCTTCCCGCGCCGCACAGCTGTGCCTGGCCACAATGGCCCCTTCTTGCCGCGTCACCGGCGCCGGCTGCGCTCCCTCGGCCCCTTCTCCGGGGCCGAGCCACCCCGCTGGCAGCCGAGGCGGAAAAATTCATCCCAGTAAAAAAAAAAATCCATCCTGGCAGGCACCAGCTCCGGAGGGGAACCGCGAGCAGGGCACGCTCTCCTGTCCAGTCATCCCAGCGATGCTCCAGGATTTTTAGCTGGAGTTGGATGGGAGGAAAGGGACAACGGAGGCGACGATTAGGGGTGCTGGCAGTACCCAAAGGTACCGGTGAGACCATGGGACTGTCCTGGAGCCGTGGGGACAGGCTGTGGCTCCTGATTCCCGGGCTTGTATCCCCAGCCAAAGGCGCTCCTGGTCCTCCCTCGGGGCAAAGGGGACTCACGGGTCCCCAGCGCCACCCTCCTGAGCGGAGCAGACCCCTGCCACTCCCCGCTGCACATCTGTCCTGGTGTCACAGCTGGATCGGGCCCCTTCTGCCTCGGTGTGTTTGTTCCCAGAGCGGAGAGTGCCGAGCCTCGTTAGTTAATTAAAGCTCGATCGAAGCTGTCAGGCAGTGCCGCCACTCGAGAGGCTGCGAGCGCTCCCGTCCTCCCGGGAAGGGATGGAGGAGGATGCGCCGGGGGAGAGACGCACCCTGGGGAAGAGATTCCTGTGATTACCCTCCCGGGGAGGACACAAAGCTCCATCCCTGTCTTGGGGACACGGTTGTGTGGCCCGACTCCATCTCACCACGTCGCCGCCGGAGTGTGACCCACTTAGGCCGGCTCAGCGGAGCCCTGGCTGCTTCGTTTGGGGCTGGGGGCTGCTGAGAGGGACCCTGGCATCTGAGCCGGGCCCATCTGAGCCCCGGGCACGCTCCGGTTGAGGCGGCCGGGACAAAAGCAAATGTAGGTTAAGCACAAAGTGCTGCGGCTGCGGCACTCGGAGCCCACTCGGCCGCCCGGGGGGGGCCGGGGCAGGCGCCCACCGCTGCAATTAGCTAATTGCTCCTGTTCCCTCGCAGGGGACGCGGGGATGCTGTTACTGCCCCCTGCTCCACTCTCCGTCTGATAAAACCGCCCTGGGGGACACCGAGCCCCCCGCCCGCCCCCCTGCTCTGCCCAGCGCTGGGGGGGTTCAGCATGGAGGGAGGGGGAGCCCCCCAAACCTGCTGTTCCCAGCCCTGCTGGATGTGGCATCCCTGGTGTCACCTGCTGGGGACAGCGGGGATGGTGCTTTTAACACCAGGGGTGGATCTGGCTTTCCCCCACATTTTGGGGGTGTCCTGCTGCACCCCAAGGCCTCGGGATCCCTCGTGGCCGAGTTCTGTCCAAGCTGTTGAGTGGGAACCCGGGGTGAGTGTGGGAGCCTATGACATCACCAGGAGCCTGAGTGACAAATTACATCATCAGAGGGGGTCCTTGTGTCACCTTGTGGGACAAAGGGACCCCCAGCCTGTGGGGTGATGGCAGCACGGATGGGCGAGGGGGCAGACAGGATGCTGATGACATCATCAGTATGATCTGTGACATCATCAGTGGCAATTAACAGGGGCAGAGAGAGGGGCCCGAGCAGGCTGAGCTGGGACCGCTGGGTGTGGAGGAAGAGGAGCGGGAGGAGGAGGAGGAGGAGGAGGAGGAGGAGGAAGAGGAGGAGGACGGTGGCCCCATGGAGAGATGGGCCCCGCTCGTGGCTGCTGAGCCTGTCCTTGCGCTGGTGACATATTGACTGACAATTCTTAATCAAGTGGATTATTAATTAGCAGCAGAGCTGGCTATTTAACCCTCGGCCGGGCTGGGAGCTGCTGGTTTGTGCTGACACAGCCGGCTACTGCCACAGTGTCACCGTGCTGGGTACCCGCCGTGCCAGGGCACCCAGGCTGGCCCAGGGCATCCCACTGCCGCTGGAAAGGGATGGATGCCACCCCTCGGGGCTCGGGTGGTGGCTTCAGCCACTGCGCACACTGGTGACCCAAATCCTGCAAGGTTTCACCCCAAAAGTGGTGGGTGGCACCACAGGAATCGCCCTGGCACAGCAGGACCGGCGGCTGGTGGGTGGGCGCCCGTCTGTGTCGTGCCTCCGTGCCATCTGGGCCACACGGGGGAGGTGACATGCGTGTCACTGGTGCCACACGTGTCCCCAGCCCTTGCCGCGGTGGTGGTGCCGTGGAGGGTACGGGCTGCTGGGGACCAGCCCTACCCGGCGTGTCCCTGTCCCTGCCCGCGGGGACGGTACCACCGGGAGAGCACATGTATGACCTTGTCCCCACTGTCCCCACCAGTCCGGCGATCCCAGCGGGCCCTGCCGGCTGGGGACTGGCAGAGGGGGCTGGGGAGCAGCCCCTCCATCCCCATCTGAGGCGGCTCCGGAGCTTTCTCGCCGCAGCTGCTGCCGCCGGCGGCTCCATCCCGCGTTTCGCTGCCTGTCTGAGCCATCTGCCGAGATCCCCTCGGGCGGGGGGTGCGGGGCTGCTCCCCTCATCCCCACCCCGCTGCCAAGGCACCACCGGGAGCCGCGCTCGGAGCCTTTTGCTCCCCGTTTCGGTGCAGACCATTTAATTTCGGCCCTAATCCGTGCCGGGTTCGCTTCCCCGCGCGGCTGTCGGCGGCGATTTCCCAGCCCTAATTAAAGCTCGGAGAGTGTGACGGCGGCTCCCTGGGGATGCTTCCCTTGCTTCCCAGTTCCCGTCAAGATCAAGGGGATAAACCGGCGTTGTCGGCAAAGTTAACGCCGGCGGCAGCTCGGGGAAGCGGTGACAAGCGCGGAGCCGGCGGCAGCCGCGGGTCCGGAGGCGAATCCCGGCTCCACCACGGAGCGCGGCCTCGGGGGCTGCGGGTGGCAGGAGGGCTCGGGGCTGCTGAGATGAGCAGGGCGGGTCTCAGCCCAGCTCTGAGCCCCGTCTGTGGCAGCTCTTGGTGGCCTCTCTGGGGACACCAGACTGCCGGATCCCCTGGCCAAGCGTCCCCAGGTCTGGCGGGATGGGAGGTTTTGGGGTGCCACAGCCAGTGTGTCACTGTCCCCCTCCCGTCCCCCACCTGCACCCCGCAATGACCCCTCATGGCCCAGAGCACCCCAGTGACCCCCGGGGAGGGACAGCTGGGCTGGCACCTGCCGTGGCAAGTCGGGAGAGCCGGGAGAGCCGGGAGAGCCGGGAGAGCGGAGCTGCCTCCTTCCAGGCACCTGCCAAGCAACCAGAGCCCGGACATCTGCGCCCAACCCCAGCTGCCAACCAGCTGCCCTGGGCACCCGAAAACCCACCCGCAGCCCCACGGCGTGGATTCCCAGGCCTGGCAGGGGGACGGCTGCTGCAGGCAGGGATGCTCCTGCTGCCTGGCACGGCTGCTGCCTGCTTAATTGCGCTGAAAGCACAACAGATGGCAGAAGGGCTTCAAGATGTTCTTTTCCAACATTTTGGGTTCCTTTGCTCGCCTTCCTCCAAAACAGCTCCAAGGAGGGAGGCTGGGAAGAGCCCTGTGCGCATGGGGAGGGTTGATGACCCCAGGGACGGGTCCAGGGCTGCAGCGCGGCCGGGGAATTAAAGGGAATTAAAACATTTGCCGGGCTCACACTGAGCCACTTTCTTCCCGCTGTAATCCCTGCGCCTGCTGCCCTTCCTGCCCGCACCTCCTGCACCTGCCCGTTGTTCCCAGGGGACAAAAGCCCCTTTGCCACGTCCCCGGGGCAGCTGGTGGCAGCAGCTGGGTGCTGGGGGGTCACCTCTGGGCTGTGGGGGGCTGCCAAGGGACCTCGTGGCTTCTTCCCGGAGATCGGGCTCCTGCCACGCTGCGGGCCCAGCCCTGGCTGTGCCACCACGGCCCTGGGAGTGGCACCGGGCCCAGCACCCGCCAAGCACCCAGGGACGCTGTGTCACCCCCTCCCTGAGGCTGGCTGGGGCTGGGCACCGTCCTGTGCCCTGTGCGAGGCTGGCACCCAGCATGGCTGAGCTGGGCCAGGACTCAGCACCCACCCCTGCCCCAGCACCCATCGTCAGCACCCATCACATCCCCTGTCCCCAGCACCCATCCCTGTCCCCCAGTACCCATCACATCCCCTGTCCCCCGCACCCATCACATCCCCCAGCACCCATCTCTGTCCCCGGCACCCACCCCTGTCCCCAGCACCCACCCCTGTCCCCCGCACCCATCACATCCCCCGGCACCCATCCCTGTCCCCTGCACTCACCCCTGTCCCCAGCACATCCCCAGCACCCACCCCTGTCCCCTGCACCCATCCCTGTCCCCAGCACCCACCCCTGTCCCCAGCACCCATCCCGGCCGCGCAGCTCCCCCTCCTGCCCCCGCGGCTCCCGGCCGAGGTGTGTTACCACGTGCCTTTGATGAATTATTTATGAGGCAGGTGACCTCATTCATTCAGATTGATTTTCCTCCGTGTCACTCCAATTCCATCATGCTCCTGGAAGCGGCGGGCGGGCGGCACGTCAGGTGCTGTGCTGTGGGGACGGACGGGGGCAGGCAGCAAAAGCCCTTTGCCAGCTCGGGAATTAACAGCGTTAGGAGTAATATTATTAATAATATTAGTATTTTCAGTGCCAACATTGTTATTGTTAAAATTAAGATTAAATTTTTTTTTTCATTTTTATTATTGCTATTATCATAATCATTATTAGTATCTTTAGTATAATTATCGATAATATTGGTACTAATACAGTTGTTACCACGCTCATGTCCCCCCCAGGACCCCGGGCTGTGCCCACCCTGCCTTGCCCGGTGCAGACAGACCCACATGTGCCAGCGGGAGGGTGGCCCAGGGCCACCAAGGGTCATGTTGTCATCTCCGCCGGGTGTCCCCAAGCCGGCGGGTGGGCGGTTGCAGCCTGGGTGCTCTCCCAGCCTTAAGGATGTGGTTACAAACACACCATTGGGCTAAAACTGGAGATATTTGAGGCTATATTTCATTTTAAGCGTTCTTCTCTGTGTACAACCAGTTGCTTGAGCTTATTAAAAAGATATATTAAAAAAAGTAATATGTATTTCTTTGTGTACACACATCTGCAGCTCCTGCAGCCCCTTCCCAGCACTCGCTGCCTTGCTGAGCTCTCCGAGCCTCCGTTTCCCTCCCGGCTGGGCAAGAGGAGCATCCCTGGGGCTGCGGGAGGAAGGCTCAGGGAGGGCTCGCTGCCTCCGGGGAGCTGACGGTGGGGAAAGGCTGAGCCCAGGGATGTGACAGATCCGCGCGGGAGGGGACAGAGCTGGCCCCCCGAGCTGCTGGCCTTGTGACACGGTGGCACCGCAGGACAGCGCCAGCGCGGTGAACTTCTGCCCTCCCAACACCCCCTGAATTCTCCAGCTGAGCATCCCCTGCCAGAGCATTTCCTGGATAAACATCTTCCAGGATAAACATCCCCCTGGACAAGCATCCCTCAAATGAGCATCCCTCTGGCTCAGCATCCCTCAAATGAGCATCGCTCCGGCCGGGTACCCAGCTCTGGCTCAAGGCCAATTCCCATCAGGAACCGCCGAAAGCCCAAATTCCCCCCCGCGCCGGCCCTGACAGAGGCTCGGTGGCAGCTGCCCGTCCCTATTGTCACCCGACAATGGGAAGCGCCCAGTCCTGCTCCCCGGGAGTGCCATTAGCCCAAATATTTGCTTGCCGTCTCCAGGGTGACAGGGTTGCCAGCGCTCACCCACATCCCTCCTTTGATCATTTTCCTCTTGATCTTCCGCGCGCCGCTTCCCGGCGCTCCTCCCCGGCGCCCTCGCCCCGTGGGGATGCAGGAGCCGGTGGCATCCGAGGGGTCCGGGAGTGGCGACGGAGGAGGTGGGGGTGATGGAGGCGAGAGGTGGGGGAGATGAAAGCAGGAGTGGGAGTGATGGGGAGTGGAGGATGGAGGCAGAGCTGGGAGGGATAGAGATGGCGGTAAGGGAGATCTCATGGGGAGATGGTGGCTGTGGCCTTGGGGCTTGTATCAGGTGCTTGAATCTGCAACCACCATCCCCCCGTGGCCACTGTCACCATCCCCCCGTGGCCACAGCCACCATCCCCCCGTGGCCACAGCCACCATCCCCCCATGGCCACAGCCACCATCTCCCCATGGCCACTGTCACCTCTCCCCCATGGCCACAGCCACCATCTCCCCATGGCCACTGTCACCTCTCCCCCATGGCCACTGTCACCTCTCCCCCATGGCCACAGCCACCATCTCCCCATGGCCACAGCCACCATCTCCCCATGGCCACTGTCACCTCTCCCCCATGGCCACAGCCACCATCTCCCCATGGCCACAGCCACCATCCCCCCGTGGCCACTGTCACCTCTCCCCCATGGCCACTGTCACCTCTCCCCCATGGCCACAGCCATCCCCCTTCATTCAAGCCGGGCAGTTCGAGGACCAGGGATGGGAGAACAGAGACTCTTTGGTGGGACCACACTCCTTCCACCATCCTGGGGCAGCAGGACCTGGTTCAGCAGGATCCCTGAGCAGGATTGATCCATCTCCTTCCCCCTGCTCCTACACACCCTTCCTGGAACAAGTTTTTCCCAGCCCAGGGAGCCAAGCAGTTTCTATCTTGTTTCTATCTTTCCCAAAGCTCACCCAGGTCCAACACTGGCTCTTAGGGCGGAGAATGGAGCTGGGAAATTTCTCCCAGAATAAGAGGAATTTTGGAGCCAGGTGGGATCAGCTCCAAAATCTCTGGAATTTGGCGGTGGCAGGAGAGGGACCGACAGTGCTGAGCCATTTCTAAGCAGCGTTTTTAAAAAACAAAGCGAAATCTTCGCCAGAAAATGTTATTTCGATCCCTTTGGCAACCACGAGTCGTTTCGAAGCGACGCTTTGTGTTCGGAATGGGACCCAAATCTAAAGGAGCTGGGAATGGAGCCTCTGGGAAAGCTGCTGGGAGCTGGGATGGAGCCACAGTGAGGGGTGTTGGGGGCTGGCAGCCGGTGGGGCTGGATCCACACCCCCACACTGTGGCACCTCAGGGGGTGCTCAGGGGGTGCCACCACCCCTGGTGACAAGCAGCTCCCAGTGTCCTTGTGCCCAGGCGGGTGGTCTGAGGGAGCTGTGGCCATTCCCTCACAGACCCAAACCCCTTTGCTGTGCAATGTCCCGGCCCCACACTCCAAACCCCCCGGGAAAAGGGCAGGATCCATCCTCCCTTCCATGGGGGATCCCATCACGGACCAGGAGGGAGCAGGAGGGACCAGGAGGGAGGAGAGGGGACATCAGAGGGGGCAGCATTGCTTGGAGCCAGGAGGGACATGGCTGGAGAACCAGGAGGTTTGGAGGAACCGAAGGACCAGGAGGGACCGGGAGAACCTGGAGGGACCATTAGGGACGAGGCTTCAGGCCCAGGGGCGATGCTGTCATACGGAGGCAGCAGAGACATCACCAGAGGACCGGAGGACACCAGGACGGACACTGTCACCAGGTGGGAGCACCCGAGGACACCGCAGCCACCGGGAAGCAGCCGCGCTGGGGGTGGGAATGGCCGGGGGAGACGTGCTCGCCCGCACTTTGCTGCATGACGGTGATTAAGTTGCTTCCCTTCGTTATGGTCCCTCGGGGAGGTGTTAACCAGCTGCTAATAAAGACGGATGGTTCTGAAGTGGCGTCTCCGGAGCCTTTGTATCCGTGGAATTTCGGGAAGAGCCACCGGGGTGCCCGGAGCCACCGAGCGGACCCGCGGCACCCTCGCGCCGGCGGCACCGCCGGGAACACCCGGCGCTGGAGGGGACAAATGTCCTCTGTGGGGGTGGCGAGGGGGACACTGGGGAGTAATTTGGGGGGGATCGGAGGAAGCCGAGAGCCGGAGCAGCCCCGGGAAGAAAAAGGGCGACCCGAAGGGCTGCGGGGGGCGGGAAAGCAGCGGGAAGAGGAGAAATCCAGCAGCAACTGCCCATTAAAATTCATGAAAGCTGTTAAAAAGCAGAGCGCAGCGCGAGCTCCCGGCTGCTGCTGACAAAGCCGGCGAGGGAGGCGGCGGTGCCAGCTCCGAGCAGCGGCAAATTCGGGGTTCAGCCCCCCCTTCCCAAGCCGGTTTCCGGCTGGGTGACACCGCGACGGCCCCGGCTTCCTGAGCCCCCACCCGCTGCCGGCCGGAGGTGATGGATGGAGGCACCAAACCACATCCCCCAGCACGGCCACCCCTCACAGGGGACCCCCAAACTCCCTCGGCTGCCTGGAGGGTGATTTGCATCCTAGAGCTCATTTATTTTCCTTTTTCCCATATATTTTTAGCCCCCCCCCACAACCCCCTCCCGGCTGCCTGCGAACAAGCCCCGACGCGATTCCCTCGCCGTAATTAGCAACGTTTCTGCAGGCAAATGGCAGTCGGGAGTGGAGGTGGCATTTCCTTAATTAAAACAATTAATTAGGGTGGGGTGAGAGGGAAGATAAAACATCTTCCCCATAGAAAAGCCTCTTGGAGCCGCCGGTCCCTCGCGGCGGTGCCAGGGCTGTGGCTTCCCCAGCGGGACGGTGTCACACGTGTCCCTGTGGGTGCCCACCCTCGGGCGCTGCCCCGCCACTGAGCATCCCTGGTGGCTCTCAGAGCCTCATCCCAGCTCCTTGGCCCGCAAGGCCGGGCCGCTTGTCCCAAAATGTCCCCGTCACGGCGATGGCCGGCCCGAGCCGGAGCATCCCGGCGATGGCGATGCCGGCATCGCGCCGGCCCCGGTTCTGTGCCGGGGTATAAATATCCGTGTGTTACTTAGCGACTAATTGCACGGAGCGCAACAGCGGGGGGTGCCAGCCCCTAATGAGGATCTGGAATCAAAGCTGCTAATTACCCCAGTGCCGAGCTGCTGCATCGCTCCTGCTGGGCTCTGCCTGTCCGGCCACGCCGCGCGGCTCCCACCGCATCCCCACGGCGTCCCTGGCACCGCCGGCCCCAGACCCCCGTGCCAAGGGGCTTTGGGCAGGTGAGAGGCCAAATTCAACTGCCTTCCCATTTGGATGGACTCCCTGAGGCAGGCGCCACCCCGGGCCCTGGTCACATCCCTCTGGGTGACCTTGCACAGCCACACCGGTGCCAAGGACCGAGGGCTGCCGTGGGTGGGTGGGTGGGTGAATACCCGGACACACGCGGGGGTGACTGTGTGTCCCTGGGGGTGTGCAATGCCAACGTGGGACAGGGATGTTTGAAATCCAAACCTTTCCACGTGCTGGGGGAACATCCCCGGCCAGGCCGGCAGAACCCCCCAGCAACATCAACCCTCCCTCGGTAGTTTGGCCCCCCCTTGCTGAGCTCATCCATCCCCTGCGCTCACCGGGACCTTTCACTTGATCCCAGAAGCTCCAACACCCCACAGGACGGGGCTCTGGCATTCCTGGCACAGACAATTGCAGCACCGGGATAGCCCCCGGCTGAGCCCCACACCGCCCTGGTCCCCAGTGCACCCCCGGGGCTGGGGTTACCCTTCCCCAGAGCGCAGAATTTGGGGTACCCGGGAATATCCCTCCGGGCTCATCATCTTCCCGTGGCGGGGGAATTTTTTTCTCGGCTCTGCACACCACGTGGATGGTGGGAAGCAGGTCCCGGGTAAATATCTCCCGGCGGGTGCGTGCGGGGATGCTTCCTTCACAGGATTTACAGCTTCAAAGCCTCGGCCTCAAAGCCTGCAGATATCTTTTCATCATTTCAGCCGCGGTCTAATTACCCCGCTGGCCGCCGGCGCTGCCCGGCGCTCCCAGGTACAGCCTCTCTTAATAGCTGGGATTTATTATTTAAATGTCGTTTTCCAGCTTCTCATTCCCGTTCCGGCTCCGAGGGTGCCTGTGCCCCCCCTGCACCCCAAAACCTGGGCGCCCTGATCCGTCAGCACCCGGCGTTCATGCTCTCCGCCTGCTCTGAGCCGTGACGAGTTATTAATTAACGGCGAGGTATCGTTCCCTGCTTCATCTTCGGTGTAATTAGATCGTGGGGATGCCGGGAAGCTGAGCTGGTTAACGCTTGCCGGAGGGGGGTGAAGGGAACCGGAGTCATCCCGACCCAGCCGGCGCATCCCGGTGCTGCCGGTGCTCCCGAGCTGCCGAACCCGGGGGTTTGTGCCCCGCCAAGGGCCCCTCCCGCTGGCCCGGAGCTCTGGCGCAGAGCCCCGGTGCCGGTGATTTACGGCGGGCACCAACCCCGCCGGCGGCGGGGCCGTGATGGATGCGGGGCCGCGTGCCGTGATGGATGCGGGGAGCAGCCCCGGCCGCGGCGCCTGTTAATTAGTCGCTTTGGATTGATGAGAAATTGCAGCTCCCGCTAACGGTGGCAGCGGCTCACCCCGGCTCAGCCGCGGCGGCAGGGCCGGGGTCGATCCGGCGGTGCCGCTTCCCGGCTCTCCGGGGGCTGCCCGGCACAGCCGGAGGATAATTTATGGTTTCGTATCAGTGCCGCTGATCTTGGAGCTTTTCCAGCTTCCTCTTCCCTCTCCCCACATTGCTTTTCCTCGAAAGCCGATTCCCCAGGATGGGATCCAGCTCCTCGCCGGGATATCCCTGTCCCCAGCATCCCTGGCCGTGTCACCCCTCGGGGACCTGGATCCCGCCGGTGATGAGCTCATGCGTGTGCTGAGCTGTGACAGGGCTCTGCAGGGCTCTGCCACCGCCTGGGCTGGCTCCTTCTCCCGCTGGAGGATGCTCCGCTTCTCCAGCCCCGCGGTCAGAGCGGGATAACAACATTCCCAGAGCCCGGGAGCCCACTGAGGACACGCGCCCACCCGCCAGCCCGCGGGAGCGTGGGCAGCCCCGCACCCGCTGGCAGAGTGTGATTTTTAGGTGTCGAATTGCCTTTTAGTGATTAAATTGCTCTGTGGAAGCGGCGCGTGGGGATCTGGAAGGGCATCTGCGAAGGGATCTGGAAAAGGGTCTGGGAGGGCATCTGGGAAAGGATCTGGAAAAGGATTTGAGAAGGGATCCGGGAAGCGGAGGCTCAGCAACGGGCAGTGGTGTCCCCCCCACTCAGGGAAATGACCCCAGTGCCACCAGCTGGTCCCGTTTTGGGGAGATTTTGGTGGATTCTGGTGTTTTCTCAGCGGCTGTGGGAGCTCTTTGCGGCTGGAGGAGGGGCAGATACCCGCAGAGCCCTGGGGACGGTGGTGACCAGAGGCCTCGGTGATGGGCACAGGCGGGTGGCTCTGCCCGAGAGCCTGGAGACCACCACGGCACGGGCAGGGTTAAGGCGAGCGCTGCAGGCAGAGCCCTGCCAGGGGGATTATCCACGTCCCTCGGTGCAGGCAATTCCCTGCCTTGTCCATCGATCCCTGCGAGGTGTTAAGAGAGGCTGGAGCATCGATTGGAGCAAAGCCCAGGCTCAGCGAGGCCGAAGGCTTCCCCAGGAAGGGGTGCAGGATCCGGCCTCGGGGTCTGGAGGCCAGAGGAGGCACAGAAACCTCTTTGGGGACAAAGGACGGTGGGGTGGGGACGTGCTGGGCCGTGGGAAACGCCGATGAACCCTCGCCGCGCCTGGCGGGCGCCCGCGGCGTGCCGGCTTGGCACTTCCCCGCCACAAACCGCTCCCTGGATCGTGTCCCGGGAGCTCGCGGTGACAGACGGGGACGTTAAGCAAGCCATGGGCGGATGCCCAAAGCACCCGGCCCCGCCGCCCCAGCGGCACCTGGAGCGGGAGCGTCCCCAGCCCGGGACGCGACCGGAGCATCACCGGGCACCGGTGTATAAATAACACCGCTAAAAACATCGGATTCCATTTTCCTGAGGAGAAAGGAAGGGCTAAAGACAAAAGAGGCCGTTTACCAACCGGCTGGCAGCGCAGGGAAAATTGCTATCCAGATAAAAAATCACAGATTAAGGAAGGAAAGAGCTGACCTTAACTCCAGTCCTTAGGCAGGGAGGAAGGGCAGGATTTTCACCATTTAATTGGGGTTTTTTAACCATTTCGGGCGGTTTGTTTGCTCTACTTCAAAGCCAGGAGTGCATCATTTTTACTCTCTGGCTGTAATAATGGCATAAATAAAGAGATTTTTTTTAAAGCGGCTTTTTCGACTGTGATTGTCCTTGAACTAATGAATCTTTTTGAGGAACAGAACCCCAGTTCCTGGGGGTTTATCCTCTTGGAGAGACGACATCAGCGCTCCAGGACTGGGCTGAAAACTGGGAAATAGCTGATGGAGGGGGTAAAAAAATCGCAATAAACGGCAGGATGGGTTCAGCAGCCCGCTCCCAGTTTGTGCCATCATTTTGGGTGAAACCCTTGTGGTCCCTTTGCTGGCTGTGGGAGGGGATCCCACATCCCCAGGTTTGTCCCTGCAGCCGGTGTTGCCGGAGCTCCCCCGGGGGGTGGAAAATGCTTCGGCTTGGGCTGCGGGGCCGGCGTTAGCCACGCTTGAGGGGAAAATCACAATCGCTGCCGGGGCCCCAAGCCAGGAGCCGGCCCCGGATTTTCCCCGGGAGGAGCCGCTCTGCCGGGGGGGATCCACATGGGGGGCAGCTGGGACCTGGCAGGGTCACTCTGGGGGGACAGGGTTTGGGTTTGGGGGTCTGTTGGTGCATTGGGTCACTGGGGAAACTGAGGCACGGGGTGGGAGCGAGGGGGCTCAGGGAAAGGGTCGGGGGGGACAGGGGACTGGGGGGACCTGAGGCATCCCCCCATCGCCACACCGTGACCCCGGGGAGGGGAAAAACCCTGCTCACCCAAAAGCCTTGACTTTGCTCCTCCTCCTCCTCGGTAGGATACGGAAATCTTGAGGATTTTATCCTGGTTGGGAGAAAGGAGAAAAGCTGAGGAGGGAGCAGGGATGGGGGCAACTCCTCCGGGTGGCAAAGTCCCTCAGCAGGGGTTTGGGGGCACGGGCACCTCTGTGGGCCCCCCCGGCACTGGTTCATTGACGCAGGGAGGGAGAAATGAAAGTCTGGGGTTGGAATAAAGGAGGTTGTGAAAGTCACTGACTCCGGATGGAACCGGAGCAGGAGAGAGCTGAAAGGAGGATAAAAATAGCCCCGGCTCGGTGGGAGACTGGGGGGGCTGGGGGGACACGGGGATGGGATGGGGTGTGGGGGGGACTGGCCATGGACTGGGGGGGAACAGCTGGACTGGGACAGACCGGGCTCCTGGGAGCACATCTGGATGGGGCAACAGTGGGAACAGCTGTTTTGGGAGCACGGGGGCAACAGCTGGATGGATGGATGGCCCTGGGGTGACAGCGGGAGCAGCTGGAATGGGGTCATGGGGGGCACATCTGCATGGCAGAGCCGTGGGATCCCGGGGAGAGTGGCCAGGGGGGCTGCGCAGAGCTGGAAACAGCTGGATTTGGCCTTGGGGCACATCTGGATGGGAGAGGCCGGTGAAGGTGACGGCCATGGCTGGGTGACACTGATGGGGACAAAGGGCTGTCCCAGCCGGCACCGGGCCAAGCCGCGTCCCCCTGGGGCTCGGAGAGCTCCGCTCCTTCCCAGCCACCCCCAGAGCAGCCACGGAGGGTCCTTCTCTCTCCGGAGGGACTCGATGAAGTCACCAGTCACCTCCCGGAGCGGGGAGATGGCAGCGGGGTGGCAGGAACAAGGTCATTAAAGCAGAAAGAAAAATACATTAGAAATGTTCAACTGCTCAGTCTTGCCTGAAATGTGCTTAAATCAGCCCCGAGTAAACAATGAGACGGGATTAATGGCAATTAGTTTTCATTAGAAAGGTGGCATCACCCTCCCCTGCTCCCCAGGGGCTGCTCCCTGCCTTGCTGGGGACTGGGGGAGCCCCCAGCCGGATCCAGACCCAGGAAGGAGGGGTGACCGCGTCCTTCCGAGCCCGGGGCTGCGGGGAGCCGCGTTATCTCCGCCGAGGCAGAGGCGAGGGGCCGGCGGCAGCCGGAGCTTCAAAGGGAACCCACAAATCCGGCACATGCAAAGCCCCAGCTGGTCCTGCAGATAAACAGGGACGGGGCTGGAGCGGCCTCGGCCAGCCCTGGCAGCTGTGGGGGATGATTGGCTTTGGGGGGGTTGGGTTTGGGGTGCTGCTCGGCCCCAGGGAGCTGCTCAGCCCGGGGTGATGCCTGAACTCGGGGTCATGCTGGAGGGATCTGAGCCCGGAGGGATGCTCAGCCCCAGGGTGATGCTCATCCTTAGGGCAGTATTTGGCCAGGGAGGATGCTCGACCTCGGGGTGATGCTCAGGCCTGGAGCGATGCCCAGCCCCAGGGGATGCTCGGCCTCAGGGCAGTATTTGGGGTGAGGCTTGGCCTGGACACAGCCCCGGTTTCTGCAGCCCCCCCATCCTCAGGCAGGACCGTGGGGTTAGGGATGAGGCAGCAGAGCTCCCAGGGATCCATCGGGAAGGGGGAGAGGACGCCGTGTCCATGTCTCCCGTATTTTGGGACATGCCGTGTCCATGTCTCCCGTATTCTGGGACATGCCATGTCCGTGTCTCCCGTATTTTGGGACACGCCGTGTCCGTGTCTCCTGCATTTTGGAGCGCTGATGGTTGGCCCTGGGCGCTGCCACCAACGCCACCGGTGACCCCGCAGGGTGGGGAGGCTCCGGTGGCCACCACATCCCCCATAGGTGGCACGAGTCGCCAGGTCTCAGCTCACCACCACCATCCCAAAACACCTCCCGGGCAGGAGGGCTGGGAAGAAGCCACGCCGCCTCCAGAATGGGGTAAATTCAGTCATTTTTGGGGCTGGCCCGAGCGTACAGCGGCATCACCGGGCGCGGTGCACCCATTCCCGCTGGTGGCCGATCCCCGGTGCCTCGCCAGCCTCTGCACAGCCGGGGGGGTCCCTGTCCCCCACCCCGGGGCACGGCCCCTGTCATTAGCACCCAGAAAATGTTGGGTTTCTGCCTGGGAAAACACAGCAGATATGTACATTAAACATCGAATTATAAAATTAACAGATTCCAACTGCGGATGATTTGCATGTGCAAATTAACTTAATTACCACTCTTCCTCCCCGAGCGCCCGCGTGCCGGGAAGGGCCGGCCCCGGCACGGCCGGCGGCAGGTGCGGGGGACCGGCGGGGCCCGGGGGGGCCCGGGGGGGCTGCGGCAGCTGCGGGGCTGGCGGGGGCCGGGACGCTCCCTGGAACGGGGGACACGCGTGTGCAAACACACGCCCGTGTGCACGGGGTGTGCGGACACACGGGCTCTGCGGTGGCCCTGGATGTGGCTGGGAGAGGGGGGGACGTGGATGGACACACAGGGATGGACACATGGATGGACACACAGGGATGGACACATGGATGGACACACACATGGAAGGGCACACAGGGATGGTGGACACTCGTGTGTGCACTGCCACGCACACACACACACACGGACGGATGGACACACACGGATGGACACACGGACGGATGGACACACACGGATGGACACACGGACGGATGGACACACGGATGGATGGACACACACGGATGGACACACGGATGGATGCACACACGCGTGTATAGGTGCAAACACATGGACACTCGTGTGTGCACTGCCACACACACACACACACAGGGAGGGGGATGCCCAGGGGTCCTGATCCAGGGGTTCTGCCAGGGAGGACGAGGCTGCCGTGCCGGGATCCCCGGGGACTGGGGCTCCTCCTGCCCCACACACCCCCTCCCCATGGGGTGGAGGGGCCCAGGGCCTGCCGGGGTCCATGGCAGGGTGAGTGGCGGATCTGCCAGTGCAGACGGGGGGCTGTGAAGGCACCGCTCCCCAAAACCCCTGCCTGGGCCCCAGCAGGGCGCGGGGGGGGGCCGGGGGTGGCATTGGGATCTCGTGCCGTGCCGAGGCGTGCCGGGCCGGGCCGGGGGTCGCGGCCCCCACCCTGCGTGCTCGGGATGCACGAGGCCGGCGGGGCACACGCGGGGGGGCCGACACACCCCTGACCCCTCCGATGCCACCGCACCCCGCGGCTGAGACCGGCCCCGCTCATCGCACGTGCGGCTGCGGGACCCACCCGAGCCCATCGACTCCTCCGCGGCGCGCGCGATTCCCTTAAAGGTCACACAAATCCCCAAATCCGGGAATAAATCCCGATCTGGAGGCTGCGGATGGGAAGAGCCCTCCCAGGGCCGCTGTTTTCCAAACTGCCAGCCAAAATTCCTGCACGGGAGGAGCGCTGGGACCGCCACGGCCGTGGGATGTCGGGGTCACACGGGGCATTAGGTTGCCAAGGGGTATTGGGGTGCCATGGGGCGTTGGGGTGCGGTGGGATGGCGGGGTACCGAGGATGTTGGGGTGCAGTGCGATGCTGGGGGGCCGAGGGGAATCCAGGGGATATCGGGGTGCCCCAGGATGGTTCTGATGTTCAGTAAAACGCGTCTGGACGGTGCTTGAAGGAATTGTGGAGGAATTAATTCCGAGGAGCGTTGATTAATTAGCCATAATGAGCCCGAGCCGGGGGAGCGGAGGGCCGGGGCTGTGTGAACAGGTCAAGGGGCTCGCGGTGTCCCCTCGCTGTCCCCCCGGGGACGGTGATTCAGGCGCTGAGTCATGGACAGTGGTTTCCTTCCCCTGGAGACCCCCCTTCCGTCAGTGTCCCCCCCGGGGGTGGCCGTCCCCTGCCCTGCCCTGGGAACCGGGAGGGACCGGAGGGATGCAGGAAGAGGTGAATCACGTTCCGAACCTGCTGCTCGCGTGGGCGGGCTGAGCTCTGGGCACAGCTCGGTGCCCCCGTGGCACCCGGACAGGGTTTTGCCCTGATTTGGGGCTTCTCAGGCTAAAACAACCGGGACAAAGCAACAAAGCGGCCAAAGTAACGCCGTGCTAGGCCCCCACCCTGGGTGTCACCCCCAGACCCCCGGGTGTCCCCTGGTGCCCATTCTGGCGTCCTCTGCAGCCCGGGGTGGGCAGGTTTGGGTGGGCAGCACCCGTGAGGTGCAGAGGGGAAACTGAGGCAGGGGATGGGGGCTCACATCGAGGGAGGGGGCTCAGCTTGGGGACAGGGACATGTTTGGCAGCGATGGAGGAAAATCGCCCTCGAGGCTGTGGGGGAATGGGGTCACAGCCCCTCACCGGGATGGGAAATTTGGGAAACTGAAGCAAGGGGTGGAGGGGGTCGGCCCCAGCCCCTCTTGATGCCAGGGGTGGGGGAAAAGGAGGCAGAGGATGGGGTGGCTCGGTCTGAACCCCTCTTCTTGCCAAGGACGGGGGGAAACGCGGGCAGGAGATGGGGGGATCAATCCCAGCCCCTCCCGGCACCCGGGATGGGGGAACTGATAGAGGGAACGAGGGGGGCCGGTCCCACCCCTCCCGGTGCCCGGGAATGCGGGGGGAGCGCTGCCCCTTTTCGGGGGGGCCGAGGCAGGCGGGGCCGGCTCCCCCCGCGCTCCCCCCTCCCCGCCGGGGGCGGGGGGCCCGGGGCCGGGCCGGGCCGAGCCGCCTCCCCGGGGCGGGGGCAGGGCGGGGGGCGCAGCCGCTCCGGGAGCGCCGGCGGCGGTGGCTCCTCCATCGCCGCTGCTGCCGGAGCGGCCCCGGTGCCGCCGCAGCCACCGGGCGGGCCCGGCCCCGGCCCCCGCCCCCCGCGGCCCCGCCCCGCCCGGCCCCGGTACCGGCGCTCCCGCCGCGGCGGAGCGGAGCCGAGCGGGGCCGGGCCGAGCCGCTGCCGGTGGGCGCAGGTGCGCGGTGCCCCGAGCCCCCCCCGGACCCCCCGGGACGGCGAGGTAAGAGCGCGGCCGGTGCCCCCCCCCCGCCCGCCCCCCTCCCGATGCGGTCCCGTCCCGGTTCGTCCCCCTCCTTCTCCATCTGTTGCCCCTCCGGGGGTGGGGGGGATGGGAGAAAAGGGGGTGCCCCCCCCAGCCCTCCCCCCTCCCGCCGCCGCCGCTGCTGCATTGGGAAGCGGCGCTTTTGTTAGCGGAGCGGGCGGAACCTTGAAGGGTCACGGCCTGGAGGGGCCCCCCCGCGCCCCCCATCCCGCACCCCTCTGTCCCCCCTCTATGCAGCCTGAGCCCCCCTGCACCGCCCGCCCCCCAGCACCTCCATCCCGCATCGCCATCCCCACCCCGGCACTCCTGGGGGTCCCACCCGCACCCCAATTCTTCCCCCTCCGGTCCCCTTCCCGCAACCCCCACCGCCAGCCCGCATCCCCAGCCCCCCCCCCGGCATCCCGGAGATCCTCCCCGCATCCTGATCCCGCAACCTCATGCCCGCACCCCCAGCACCCCTGCTCCCCCCAGCACCCTGATGTGTCCCCCCAGCGCCCTGGTCCTCCCCACATCCTCATCCCACACCCCCAGCGCCCCCATCCCGCACCCCTCTCCCCGCACCGACAGCCCCCCCCGCACCCTTGAGCCCCCCCCCCCCCCCCACCCAGCACCCCGCCCCCCCCCCCACCCCCTCCCACGCCCCCCTCCCACCCCTCAGCCCCCCGGGCCGGACCCCGACCCTCCCCCAGCCCCGGGACACGGCGATGGGCGCGGGATACGGAGCCCCCCCGCCCCGAGCTGGAGGATGAAGATGGGGATGGAGACGGGGATGGGGATGGGGGGGTGTCTCTGCTTCGTCGGGCTCCGTTTTGCCTCCGCTGCTTCTTTGGGAAGCAGCCAGGGCTTGTTGTTCTTTTGGGGGGGGGTGAGTGAGAAAAGGAGGGGCTGGTCTGTGCCCCCCACCCCGGGCAGCCTCTGCTGGGCTGGGGGGAGAGACTGAAATGGGGGGGGGGGGGGGGTCCGGCAAATGCAGCCCCTGAAAGGGCATCGGGGAGCAGCGAGGGCTCGGCCTGGGGGGCTTGGTGGTTGTGCCCCCCCTCGAATAATCCCACAGGGCTGGGTGGGGGAAGAGCGCCCACAAATCCGGGGGGTGCCTGGCTCTGTCTCGGGGCTGTAACTTGGTGGGAACAAGGGATGGGGGAGCAGCCGGCAGACGTGGGGGACCCGCCGTGCATAGGTGGGGGGAATGACACCCCCCGGCGTCAGGGCAGGGCCGGGGGGGCCGCGCAGGCAGCGTCTGCCAGGCTGGGGGGGGGCCCGTCCCCTTTTTGGGGCTCAGCACCACTGCGCCGTCGGCAGATTTGGCAAGGGGGGACCTTAAAATAACATGGCTGGGGGTGTTTTACCTGACCCCAATCCTCCCCTGTCGCCCTCACTTGGGGTGCCCAGGGCCCCAGCAAACCCCCCTGCCCCCCCAGCCTGACCTCCATCGTCCCACATCACCCAGAGCAGTCGGGGGGTTGGGGCACCCCAAGCCCCCCCAGCACCCCCAATGGGGCAGAGGGGGTTGGGGGTCCCTGTCCCTGCGCAGGGGCTTTGGGGAGGGGGCCCTGCACCCCCCATTAGAGCGGGGGGGGTGATGCCCACGGGGCTGTGCCATCGGCACCGGGTGACCTTGGGTGAGCTCTGCTTCCTGCTGTGCCTCAGTTTCCCTCCGCCAAACAGGTAGTGAGCTGTGGGGGGGTGCAGAGGGGCCCCCAATCCATCCCCCCACCGCGGGGTGCAGCGGGGGGGGTTGTCAGACCCCTGCCATGAGTGACCCCCTTCGGGGCCACCCCGTTCTGCTTGCCTGGGAGAGGTGGCGGTGACGATGGCACATGTGGCACCGCCGTGTCCCCCCCAGGTTCCCCCCCCCCTTCCGGTGTCTTTGGGTCCAGCGGGGCCGGATCCTGCTCCAGGGATGTGCTGGGAGGGGGGACAGGGGGACGGCTGAGCTCCCTGTCCCACAGACACAGCCACGGGGAAGGGTTGGATGGGTTTGGGGGGCCCTTCTGTGTGATCCCCCCAGTGTCTGCCCCACAAAATGACTGAGGGCGGCTCTGGCTGGCTCGGGGTCCGTCCCGGGGTGCCAGGTCCGGGCAGTGTGATGTGTCCCCTGTCACACCCCAGGGCCGGTGTTGGTGTCGCCGCTGGCTGCTGGGGTCACATCCCGGCGGGTTTCGGGGTGCTGAGCGCGGCCAGCGCGGCTCCAAAGCCCCTTCAGCAGCGTCCCCGGGGTGACACGGGAATTGGGTCACCGCTGTCACCGGGGCACGTGGCTGCGGTGGGGAGGTTTCGTGCGCGGGGGGACAGGAGGTGGCCCCGGGGGTCGGCTCAGCTCTGGGGGTGCCGGGGGCGGCTCGGTCCCCCCCAGCAGCGCCGGTGCCGCCGGTGTGTCAGTGCTGGGGGCTCATCCCCGCCCCCAGGAGCCCCCCGAGGGCTTTGGTGCCGTAACCAAAGGGAGATGGCCCAGCTGAGCCCCGTGACCCCACACCCGAGCACAGGTGTGCACACGCGTGTGCTCCCCACGGCAGAGCTGTCCCCGCTGGGGGGGCTGCAGGGACCCCCCCTGCTCCCCCCGCACCAGGGTTCTGCTGGCTCTGCGTCCCTTCAAGCCCCAAATCATGGGACAGGACGGTGACAGGGGGCGGGATGTCCCTGTCCCCTTGGCTGCACACGCCAGGCAATGGTTTGGCTCCCAGTTAAACCAGTACCTCGTGCGCTGCCACCAGCGCTCCCACAGCGGTGCTGGGGCACAGCCCGGCCGCGAGGCCCTGCTCGCCAGGCGCTGGAGCTGGATGCAGATCCCTGCTGCAGTGCCGGATGCGGTTTGTATCCCTAGACAAGCTGGAATATTTTTAATTAAACCTGCCAGTTTGGATGCGATTTAATTTTTCAGTGGGCTGAGCTGCGCCGGGCCCTTGGAGCATCTCCCGCGCTGGGGCCGGATCCCAGGTGGTGTCGGAGGGTTTGTCCCACCAGGCACGGACACGGCGGTGTCCAGGGTGGCTTTTCCACGCCGGTACCTCCCGCCGTGCAGGGCCAGCGGGTCGCCACCGGCCCGGCCGGGATGGTTTCGCTGTGGTGCCGCTGTGGTGACATCCGAGGCGTTTCGGCAGCACAAACAGTAGTAAAGAAAAGCAGGAGCGTTCCCGGCTCCACCTGGGAGCTGTGGCTGCCTCACCTGTTGGCACCCGGCACCGCCGGCACCGCCGGATCGCCACCGGCGCCTCGGGTGCTGCGGCCCGGGGAGCTCCCGGTCTCCGCTTCCCATCCCCGGGATGGCGCCGGAGGTGGAGCCGGAGCGAGGCACCCAAAGGATGCTCGATACCCCTGGCAGTGCCCGGCCCCACGACAAACGGGACACGATGGCCTTGGGGACCCTCCAGCCGGGCCCCAGGGACCTCCGGGCTGTGGTGGCGTCCCCCAGAAGGGGCGATGAGGGGTTGGATTCCCGGAGTGAAGCGGGAGGGAGAGGAAGAGCAGCGGGCTGGCACAGAGGGGATCCCAGAGGGGCCTCCGTGTGCTAACGGGATTTTGCTCCCTATTTAATTACAATTTTGTCAAATTAAAAAAAAAAAAAAAAAGGAGGGGGGGATAAAGAGATCCCTCTTGTCTCTTTGTGCCGGTTCCCAGCAGCCGGTTAATTAAACAGCGGCTGGTGAAGCCACCGGTCCCGGGGGACGCCCGCGCTGGGGCTCGGCGTCACACCTGGGCTCCAGTGTCTCCCAGTTCAGCCCAGTTCTGGCGCTGGCAGCGTGGCTGTGGCTGTGGCGGTGTCGTGCCGATGCGCCGTGGCTAATCCTCACTCTTCCCGTGTAATCCCGCCCGCCGGGATAATCCCATCAAACCCGGCAGCGCCGCGGCCGAGCTCAGCGCCGGCCTTGGCGCCGGGGGGATCCGGGGGGACACGGGGGGGGACACGGTGGCCCCGGGGGAGCGGCGGCTGCGGGCGGGACCATGGGGGCGGCGGGAGCCTGCGGGGGGCTCAGGTTGGGAAACTGAGGCACGGAGCAGGGACCAGGACGGGAGGGTGGCGGTGCTGGGAACAAGCCCAGGGTGATGGAGAGGGTGGGATGAGACGGGACAGCGGTGGCAGCGCCCGCGGGTCACCCCGAGGGACGGATCCGGCCCTGGTTCGCACGGTGGGAACATCGCGGGCTCCTCTCGCCGCCCCATCCATCATCTCCCGCCGGGAACGCCGAGATAAAGCGCCGGGAAATCACGAGGTGTCAAGGTGGAGCTTTGGGAGGTGGGAGCTGGGATCCGTCCTTGCCATGTGCCCAAAATAACCATCCCTGCTGTGCTCCGACCACCGTGCCAGCCTTGTGTGCACAGCCCTGGTCACACGTGTGCCAGCACACGCCTCACACGCGTGACAGCCCATGCACAGACACCTGAACGTGTGACAGCACATGCCTCACACGCGTGACATCCCATGCACAGACACCTGCACACGTGTGACACGCCATGAACACACGTGCACGTGTGACAACCCATGCACAGGCACCTGCACACTTGTGACACCCCCTGCACACCTGCACACGTGTGACACCCCCTGCACGGACACACAGGTGACACCCGGTGCACACCCAGGTGCCACCCGGTGCCCACAGGCCGTCACACACAGGTGCCAGCTGGTGCCAGCATTCCTGCACATGTGTGTCACCCGGTGCCTTCTGCCAGCCCCTGCACACGCACACGACAGCTGGTGCACACACAGTGACACACACAGGCACACACAGCGACATGTGTGACACCTGCAGTGCACACAGACACCAACACACACGCACACATGCGATGCACACACAGTGACACACGCAGGCACACACAGGCACACGTGTGACACCTGCAGTGCACACCGACACACAGTGACACCCCCCCGCACACACGTGACACCCCGTGCACACCCCCTCACGCACAGATGGCACCTGGCACACCTGGCAGGGCCACGCAGGGGACAGG
This sequence comes from Eopsaltria australis, assembly GCA_034509425.1. Classification (NCBI taxonomy): domain Eukaryota; kingdom Metazoa; phylum Chordata; class Aves; order Passeriformes; family Petroicidae; genus Eopsaltria; species Eopsaltria australis. The sequence continues at coordinate 714,152 of JAVTVJ010000722.1, forward strand.
GGCGCCATCCCGCCCTGAGCTGTTGGCGCTGGTGCAGAGAAGCTGCGCCGGCGGTGGCGGTGGCGGTGCGGGCGGTGACGGTGACAGTGGCGGTGGCAGCGGTGGCCTGGCGGTGCCGCGGGCTGTGCCGGGAGAACAAGGAGCAGCTCCGAGGGCGGTGAGGCCGCTCGGACCTTCCGGCGCGGCGGCAGCGCGGAGGCGGCGCCGGGAACAATGGCCCTTTGTTCGGCTCGCCGCTGGCATCCCACAGCCCGGCCTGCATCCCACAGCCCGGCCTGCATCCCACAGCCCATCCTGCATCCCATCCTGCATCCCACAGCCCGGTCTGCATCCCACAGCCCATCCTGCATCCCATCCTGCATCCCACAGCCCATCCTGCATCCCATATCCCATCCTGCATCCCATCCTGCATCCCATATCCCATCCTGCATCCCATCCTGCATCCCACAGCCCATCCTGCATCCCATCCTGCATCCCACAGCCCGGCCTGCATCCCACAGCCCATCCTGCAACCCACAGCCCATCCTGCAATCCATCCTGCATCCCAACAGCCCATCCTGCATCCCACAGCCCATCGTGCATCCAACGCCGCATCCTGCATCCATCTGCATCCCACAGCCCATCTGCATCCATATCCCATCCTGCAATCCGCCAGCCCATGCCTGCATCCAGCAGCCGCATCCTGCATCCCATCCTGCATCCCGCATCCCATCCTGCATCCACAGCCCATCCTGCATCCCACAGCCCATCCTGCATCCACAGCCCGGCCTGCATCCACAGCGCCATCCTGCATCCCATCCTGCATCCACGCCCATCCTGCATCCCATCCTGCATCCACAGGCCCGGCCTGCATCCCACAGCCCATCCTGCATCCCATATCCCATCCTGCATCCCATCCTGCATCCCACAGCCCATCCTGCATCCCATATCCCATCCTATATCCCACCCTGCATCCCACAGCCCATCCTGCATCCCATATCCTATCCTGCATCCCATATCCCATCCTCCATCCCGTATCCCATCCTCCATCCCATCCTCCACCCTGCATCCCAGCCCACATCCCACTCCACATCCCACATCCCGTTCTCCATCTGCACATCCCACTGCACATCCTGCATCCCACTCCTCATCCCGCATCCCACGCTCTTCCCTGTCCCCAGGCAGTCCCTGCACCCATCCCGGCTCCCTGCACCCTCAGCTCCCGTGGGGCTCCCAAAGGGGCACTGGTGGCTCACAGAGGTGGGGGGGGGTTGGGTGTCACCCCACGCAGCTCCCACCTGTCCCCAGCCATGACAGGGGACACTTCCAAAGCACAGAGCGGGATGGAGCGGAGTGGCACCGGGAAGGAGGAGGAGGAGGGGGAGGAGGCTGCAGGGCAAAGGCTCACGTGCTCTCACCCACACCTTGGCACCGGAAGCCACTTGTCACATTTGTCACCCTCTGGGCACACCAGCGGTGGTGGGAGCAGATTTGCTGGGGGTGGCCGTGGCTCCTGTCCCCGCCGGTGTCCCCATGCCCTGGTGTTCTAGGACGTGGGTGACACCGGGAGGGAAGGTGGGCACCCTGAATGCCACCTCCAGGGCCACCATCACCTAGGGGACAGCAGGATGCTGGGGATAGCGATGCTATGGTGACACTGAGGTGACATGCCACCCCCAGCCCCTCCCTTCCCCGTTGAACCCAGCAGATATTTAATCTTATTTAAATGCAAGAGTTGGAAGCATCAGAATCCGAATGGGAAGTGCCGGTTCTGGGCCTGGAGAGTGGAGCAGCCCCGTATTCCCGATGGGAGCAGCGTCGCTGACACGGGGAGGGGGGACCCGAATGCCAATAGAGCCCCAAAACCAACAGCCCAACTTTACTGGGGCTTAAAAACTGAGCCGGACGCGAGGCTGGCCCTCGGTCCCGAGCTCCCAGAGCCTCCCCTGGCTCCTCTGGCTCTGGGATCGGGGGGTTGTTATTGTAGGGCTGCTCTCTGGGGTGTTTTTGGGGTGTTTCTGGGGTGTCTGGGGGTGGTGCGGGTGTGTTCGGCAGCCTCCCATCCCGGGAATGATGGAGCTCCGTGTCCTGGGATGTAATTGCAGGGTTCCCGCCTGGAGCCTGATGTAAACACTCGGGGTTGTTATTGTAGGGTCTCCTGTGGGATTAAAGCAGGAGCTGGTGTCCCTCTGCCTGCTCGGGGACAGGGATCCGCGGGGAAGGGGACACTCTGGGGAAGGGGCTCCTTGGGAGTGGGACACCCTGGGGCCGCGGGCTCCATAGGGAGGAGGCGCCATGGTGACAGGAATCGCTGGGGACAAGGATCCCTGGGGACAGGACAGCCGGGGTGCAGGGGGTGGTGCCATCCCGGGACTGGCAGCGCTTTGGGTGGGGGTTCCCAGGGCGGTGCCCAGGCTCAGGGCAGGAACAGGGGGTTCCCTCTTCCCAAGGGGAACTGAGGCACGAGGCCGGAGGCGGCGACTCGGAGCAGCCGGGTCTGCTCCTGTCACGGCCCTGGGGCCATGCGGCTGCCAAAGAGGGGCGACAGGGTGACATCGAGGGGACCCCGCCAGGGCACAGAGCCCCTGGCGTGGCACAGGACGAGGAGGGTGAGTGCCTTAGGGGACAAGGGGACGTGTGTGGCTTTGGGGATAAGGGAGTGAGGGGAATGGCTGCTTTGGAGGGATAGGAGGGGCAGGGATGTGCCCATTTGGGGACAAGGTGGGGTGACAATCTTTGGGGGGACATCAGGGACATGGGGGGATGTGTATGAGTGGGGACAATGGGACAGGAGGATCCTGTCCCAGGGAACTGCGGGGGGGACAGGGGGACAAAGGCTGTGAACTGGGGGGAGAACAGGGGACAAGGGCTGTGAACTGGGCGGTACTGGCCAGCCACACGTTTGGGGACAGGGGACGAGGGCTGTGAACTGGGGGGACACAGCGCTCCGTCTGCCACCCCCTCTGCCCCCCCCCCACCCGGGGTTTATTTCGGCTTGACGCGTGATCCTCCTCGCTAGGAAACCGTCCTTAATATGCAGATGAGCCTGTATTTAATATGCAAATCACCATGCGGCTCTGGCCGGCCACCAGCACCGCCGGCGTGCTGGAAGGGACGTGTCAGGGCACCCATGGGTGTCACCCGGGGGGTATCGAGGGGGCACCCAGCAGCTGGGGACACCCCCGGGCACCCACCGTGGCTGACAAAGCCACCCAAGGTGACCGCGGGGTCCCCACCATCCCCGGTGCCCGTGTCGGGGGTCGGGCTGCCTTGGTCGGTGGCGGTGTCCTGGGGGGCTCGGAGGCCTGTGTCCCCACCCGGGGGGCGGTGGGCGATGGGGAGGGGACACGCACAAGGGACAAGGGACGGGGACAGGGGCTATAAACGGCAGCTGTAAGCGGAGCCGGTAACCGGAGCGGGAGGCCCGGGGGGACATTTGAGCCGCCGGCGGGGCCGTGGAAGCGCCAAGGTAAATGGTGGGTGCTGTGTCCCCCCCCGTGCCACCCCGGTGACCCCCCATCCGTGTCACCCGCGCGGGGACCCCACCGGTGCTGGTGTTCCCCCGTCCTCTTGGCACCCCCGCTGCTCTGGGGGTGCTGCCTGCGGCCCCCCCGGGAGGTGCCGCTTGGAAAGGGGGGACCCACGGCAGGAGACAGGGACGGGGACAAGGCCAGCGCGCGGTGCCAGGTGGCCGGGGTGACATTTGCTCCGTCCGCGCCGTGGGGACAGCTGCTTCCTGGCTCTGCCATCTGAACCGGCCCCGGAACGGAAACCCGGGGGGGGCTCAGCCCCCCAGCCCCGGCGGCAGCAGCAGCTGGGATTGGGGGGGTCCCTGTGGCGGCTGGGGGGCACTGCTGGTGACCCCCAAACCCCTCTGTGGCAATGGGGGTGGCACTGTGCGACCCCGCCGAGCAAGGGCTGCTCTGGGCACCGGGGGCCGCATTTTGGGGGGCTGGGGCGTGTGGGGGGGTGTGTAAAGGCCTCATTAGCATATCTAATTACTGATTGCTCATTGGCGTTGGGTCCCTTCTGAATGAAATGACCCCAAAATCCGGCATTAGGCCGGTGGAATGGGATGTGGATACTGAGATAACACCAGGGAGGGTGCTCCCAAAAAGTTGTGTTTTAAGGGATTTCAGTGTTGGTGTCCTCGGCCTTTGTCAGCGTCCCTCACGCTCCTCAGTGTGTCCCCCCCGTCCCAGATTCTCCCCTTCCCAATGTCCCCCCCACTCTGCAGTGTGTCCCTCCTCCCAGTGTGTCGCCTCCCACTGTCCCCCCCTTTCCCGCTGTCCCCTGGATTTCCCAGTGTGTGTCCCCCTGTCCTGGTGTCCCTCCCTTCTCGGTGTCACCCCCATTCCCGCTGTGTCCCCGCCCTCTGCCGGTGCCCCCCTCTTTCCCATTGCCTTTCTGAGGGCTCTGTGAGGATGGGGTCCCTGTGCGGCTGGGGGGACCCCGCTGTCCCCGTGTCCCCGCTGTGTGTCCGGGGGGGGTCTCACCGCCGGGTTCGTGCCTGTGCTTTCCCGTGGGGACGCCGCGGTGCCGCTCGGGGGGTCCCGTGGGTGCCCCCCCGGGTTCCCGGCTGCGGTGACAGCTGCCGGGGTGAGGGGGGGTGTTGGTGGCTCCGGTTACGGTGACATCAGCCCTACCTTCCCACCTGGCGCGGGCGGGGGGCACGGGCCCCCCTCCCCTGGGGGTCGCGGGGGGGGTGCTGTGACAGCTGAGCCGCGTTCGGGAGCGGAGCCCCCAGCGCCGCCGGGGCGTCCTGGAGCAGGGGGGACCCACCCCCAGCCCCCCCGGCCATGGGAGCCGCGCGTGCGGGACCCCCCCGGGAGCGGAGGGGACAGTGGTGACACAGGGCCAGCGGCGGCGGCGGCCGGAGCAGCTCAGGTGGGCAGAGCGCGGCGCTGGCGGGGGCAGAGGCCGCGGGGAAGGGCTCCCACCCCCGGGAAGGGACGGGAAGGGAAGGGGGACAGAGTGACCCCCCCCCAGCAGGGCCACCCCCCCGTGGGATCGGAGAGATCCCGCTGTGCTCAGAGCAAGGAATGGCAGCCAGAGGGGGAACACTGGGGGGCTGCCCCCCCTTCCTGCCCCATTCCCCCAGTGCCGGGGGTCGCGGAGATGCTGGCGGGTGATGGGACAGGTCAAGCAGCTCCCCCCAAAGCTTTCTGTGCGCGGGGTGAGGGCTGAGCGCGCTCGGGGATGGGGACACTGAGGCACGGAGCAGGGACAGGGACAAGGGACGTGGCCGAGGCTGAGCATCCGCTCCGTGTCGGAGATACCCAAGTGGAGACCCCCCCTCATTCCCGGCACATCCCCCTGTCCCCACCCGCTGCCTCAGTTTCCCCACAGCCCCGCTGGGGACATGCACGGTGACCGCCCCCTCTGCTCCGCCACCGCCGTGAATGGGTCCCTGTTTGTCACCCCCCTGCTGCCGTGTCCCCCTCCCCGCCGTGTCCCCTCCTCCCCGTGCCCCCCTCTTCCCGCTGCCTTTTCTTTTCCCGCACAATCGCTGGCATTTATGGCGCCGGAGGCTCCGGTTACCCTGCGCCCGCTCGCTGTCACCGCACAGGCTGGGGGACGGTGACACCGGACCCCCGCTCGGGGTTTCAGGCGCCCGAGGCAGCGACACGGCCTCCCCGGTCCCCAAACCCCCCCGGCGCGGGTGGCTTCTCAGGTGGCCGACAGACACTGAGACCTTCCCTGGGGTGGCTTTTTGGGGTCCCCCTTTCCTCCCTCCGGCCCTTGGGGACCCTAAATTTGGTGGCTTTCGGGTGCTGCTGTGTGACAAATTGGCCAGAGACGGCTCATTTCCTGCTTGTTGGGGACACCACGGGGACAAAGCTGGGTGTCACTGGGAGCTGTGGCACTGTGGGGACAGATTTGGATGTCCCGGAGATTGTGGGGACATGGTTGGGTGTCCCAGAGGTTGTGACACCCTGGGGATGGGGTCACTTGTCCCCAGGGGCTGTGACACCCGGGGCAGGTCCCACTGGGGTCACCTCCAGCCCCGGGGCTGTGACACAGCAGGGTCGGGGTCAGGTGTCCCCGGGGGCTGTGGCACGGCAGAGGGGATCGGGGTGGGGACAGTGCCGGGTCTCACGTGTGGCCGGTGGCACCACAGAGGGGCTGGGGACACGTCTCCTCGCTGTCACCGCCCGCCGCCCAGGCCCCGTGACCCCCAGCCCCGCACAATGTCACTCGTGCTCGGTCCCCGCGGGGGAGGAGGGCGCCGCTTCGATCGCTCCCGCTCCCTGCTCCCATGGAATTAATGATCAATTAATTCCCTGCCCGGCTGCTAATTACCCGGCCCGGCCCCTGCCCCTCGGGGACGGGTGACAGGGCGAGGATGGTGGCCCAGCGTGGTGGGGGGACAGTGGCGGTGGCACTGGGGCTGTGTGGGTGGGGGTGCTGTGACACTCCGATGTGTCCCCGGGGATTTTCCAAGACATCCCGGTGGCATTTTTGGGAGGAGGAAGAGCCTCTCTGGCTTCCCCCTTGTCCCCATGTCCTCGTGTCCCCATGTCCCCCTGCCCCTCTGTCCAGGTGTCCTCATCCTCCTGTCCCCAAGTCCCCAGCCCTGCCATGTCACCAGCGGTGGCTTCCCCACGTGCTGCTGGTGACAAACCACCGCTATGTCCCCAATCCCCAGAGACACGCGAGGGTTTGGGGTGCTCGGGGGGGGTACCCAGGTGGGTGCTGCCCCTCCCAGCCCTGCCCGTGCCCGCAGGTGCGTTGGGCGCCCACCCAGGGCGGGGGCCACCATGGGACCCCCACCCCGCGTCCCCCTGGTGCTGCTGCTGCTGCTGGCGGCCGAGAGGACGGCGAGGGGCACCTTCCCCGAGGAGCCCGGCCCCATCGCCGTGGCCCCCCCGGACTGTGAGTGCCCCCCGGGGCTGGGGGGGGTCGGGGTGCTGCTCTGGGGCACGGGGGGGGCACGGCTTGGCATGGGGAGGGAAGGAGTTTGGGGTGGTTTGGGGTGAAAGCAGGAGGGGGCACCCATGGGAGGGTTTTGGAATGAGGATAGGACGGGACCACCCGTGGGCAGGGCTGGGCTTGGGGTTACTTTTGGGGCACCTATGGAAGGGGTTTAGGGGTTTTGGGGTGGTTTGGGGTTAAGACAGGCAGGGGGCACCCAGGGGGTGGGATTTGGGGCTGAAGGCAGGAGGGGGATGCCTCCCTGGGCAGGGCTGGGTGTGCGTGGGCACCTGGGCTGTGTGGGGCTGCCCGGCCCCGTGTGACCCCCGTGCCCCCCCAGATGTGAAGCACTACCCCGTGTTCGTGGGCCACGGCACCGCCCGCCCGGGGGGACCCGAGGGGGGCGGCACCCAGCGCCTCAACATCCAGCGCATCCTCAAGGTCAACCGGACCCTCTTCATCGGGGACAGGTCTGGACCCCGGCACCCCAAAGCCTCCCCTCCACCGGGGAGGGCACCCCACACCCGCCCCCCCCTCTTTGCTGGGGAGGGCCCCCCTGCCTGCCCAGGGCACCCCAAGATCTGCCCCGGGGCATCTGGGGGGGTTCACTGGCCCTGGCACTGCTCTGGCCATGGTCATCCTCCACCCCACACCCCGAACCTTCCCGGGGGGGTGAGGGCGGATCCTGTACCCCCAACACGCCTCGCTGGGGGGCACATCCCAGCTGGGGCGTGGTGACACCCGTGTCCCCTCCCCAGGGACAACATCTATCGGGTCAGCCTGGAGCCCAGCGGGGCCGCTGAGATGCGCTACCACCGGGTAAGAGCTGGGGGCCTCAGGGGGTGCTGGGGGGGTCTCGGGGGGGCTCAGGGGGTCTCAGGGGGGGCTCAGGGAGTGCTGAGGGGTCTCTGGGAGCTCGGGGGGTGCCAGGGGGGTCTCAGAGGGTGCTGTTGGCTTCTCCCCATCCCCACGCTGCTTTCCCCCCCTCCAGAAGCTGACGTGGCGCTCGAACCAGCACGACATCAGCATCTGCCGGATGAAGGGCAAGCACGAGGTACAGGCTGGGGGATCTGCACCCCATGGGGACCCCCGGGGGGGGACTGAGCACCCTCTGTGCTCACTGCGCCACACCCTGTCACCTCCCCGGTGTCACCTCCCCAGGTGTCACCTCCCCGGTGTCACCGCGCTGCTCCCTGCCAGCCGTTTTATCTCTGATTTATTGGCTGCTTGGCTAATTTGGTTTGCAATTAATTATTTGGGGGCCAGAAATCCCATTCCCAGCTCCCATAAATGCAATTCTGGGGTGAGAGCAGCCCCCCCAAGCCATCCCCTCGCAGTGGTGGGTGCCTGGGTGGGGTGGGATGAGGTGAGGGGGGTTTTGGGGTGCTGAGGGTGACAGTCCCCTCTCCCGGCGCAGGCAGAGTGCCGAAATTTCATCAAGGTGCTGCTGGTGCGGAACGAGAGCCTCCTCTTTGTCTGTGGCACCAACGCCTTCAACCCCGTCTGCGCCAACTACAGCGTGAGCCCCCCGGGAGGGGTCCCCGTGTGGGAGGGGGCTGGGGTCAGGAGGGAGGGGGCACCCCTGGGAAGGGTCTGCAGCATCAACGCCTTCAACCCCGTCTGTGCCAACCACAGCCTGAGCCCCCCTCGGGATGGGGACCCCCGGGTCCCCCCGTGCCCGGAGTGTCCTCACGTCCCCCTCTCCCCCGCTCTAGATGGACACGCTGGAGCCCGTCGGGGACAACATCAGTGGCATGGCCCGGTGTCCCTACGACCCCAAGCACGCCAATGTGGCCCTGTTCACAGGTGAGTGGTGGCACCGCTGGTGTCACAGCGGGCACCGTGTCCCCCAGCCCCGCTGACAGCCCTGTCCCCTGCAGGGGGGATGCTCTTCACCGCCACGGTGACGGATTTCCTGGCCATCGACGCCGTCATCTACCGCAGCCTCGGGGACAGCCCGACCCTGCGCACCGTCAAACACGACTCCAAGTGGTTCAAAGGTGTGTCCCCACCCTGGGCAGTGCCAGGACATGGCACACGTCCCCTGTGACCCCACCCTGGGCCACCCCTGACCCCGCTGTCCCCGCAGAGCCCTACTTCGTGCACGCCGTGGAATGGAGGAGCCACGTCTACTTCTTCTTCCGGGAGATCGCCATGGAGTTCAACTACCTGGAGAAGGTGGGACACATCCCGCCAGGAAACAGATGATCCCTAAGGTCCCATCCAACCCCAGCCATTCTGTGATGCCCACAGTGACACCTGTGGTGGGGACAGGGACACAGGGACGGCCGTTGGGGCTGGGTGGTGACAGGTGTCCTCCCGCAGGTGGTGGTGTCACGGGTGGCCCGGGTGTGCAAGAACGACATGGGGGGCTCGCAGCGGGTGCTGGAGAAGCAGTGGACATCCTTCCTCAAGGCCCGGCTCAACTGCTCCGTGCCGGGAGATTCCCACTTCTACTTCAACGTCATCCAAGCCGTGACCGACATCCTGGAGCTGGACGGGCGCCCCGTGGTCCTGGCCGTGTTCTCCACGCCCGCCAACAGGTCAGAGCCTCTCGTGCCCTGCCCAGACCCTCGGGGCTGGGATGGGGTCCCAAAATGCGCCTCAGTGCCCGTGGGGGACACGGGATTGGGCTGGGGATGTGGGTCTGGGGAGCAGCTGGGATGTGAGTGACCAGGGAGGATCTGGGCTGATTGCTCAGTGGGATCTGAGCTGGATGCCAGCTGGGATCTGGGTGGAATCCAGGCTGGATCCCGACTAGGATCTGGGATGAGTTGTGGGATGGCTCTGGCTGGGTTCTGTACAGGATCTGGACTGGTTTCCATTTGGGATCTGCAAGGCCCCTCGCAGTCCCTGGGGCCTCCCTGTGCTCACCCCACAGCCGTGTCCCCACAGCATTCCCGGCTCCGCCGTCTGCGCCTTCGACATGACTCAAGTGGCCGCCGTCTTCGAGGGACGGTTCCGGGAGCAGAAGTCACCCGAGTCCATCTGGACACCTGTCCCTGAGGACATGGTGCCCAAGCCACGGTGAGGGACAGGGCTGGGGACAGGAACGAGCAGGTCTGGTGCCTGGAGATGGAGATGGGGACAGGGACGGGGACAGGGCTGGCGAGGACTGTTATTGGCAGGGACAGTGGTGGGACTGGGGAAGGGAGCAAGGCTGGGGACAGGGACAGTGGCAGCCATGGCCAGTGCCCGCTGGAATGGGGACAGGGACGGGGACACGGGTGATGATAACCACGGCCAGTACCAGCAGGGCTGGGGACAGGCTGGGGACAGCGCCACTGAGCCGTGCCGTGGCCGCAGGCCCGGGTGCTGCGCGTCCCCGGGGATGCGCTACAACTCCTCCAGCGCCTTCCCCGACGAGATCCTCAACTTCGTCAAGACGCACCCGCTGATGGACGAGGCGGTGCCGGCCCTGGGCAACGCCCCCTGGATCCTCCGCACCATGACCCGGTGGGTGCCCGGGCGGCTGGGGGACACCGGGGGACGCTGGGGAGCACTGGGAGGGCTGGAAGGGACTGGGAGGTGCTGGAGGTGCTGGCCAGAGCCTCTCGTGCTGCCTTTCCACGCTTGTGCCAGCGCTGGGAGCGCTGGGAGAGCTGATAAATCTCATACACTTTGCAGTCAAGATTGTCTCGTCCTAATTAAATCTGCCTTAATTGCTGCTTGATGGGGAATTAATCAAGCGGCGCTCTCGGGCCGCAGCCTCCCGCCGGCAGGACAGCCGGGGCGTGAGCGGGGACGGGGACAGGGACATGGAATGGGAACAGGGACAAGGGGATGGGGGGTGGGGATGGGGACAGGGATGTGGGGCTGGATCTGGGGACATAGGGCTGGGGGTGGGGACATGGGGCTGGGGGTGGGGACATGGGGCTGGGGGTGGGGACATGGAGATGGGGATGGGGACATGGAGATGGAGTTGTGACGCTGGGTCCCAGCCCCTCACCCTGTCCCAGTGTCCCCCTCGCTGGGGACACCTGGACCGTCCCACATCCCAACACTGCTCCCTCCCCCCACGCAGGTACCAGCTCCGCAAGATCGTGGTGGACAACGCGGCGGGGCCGTGGGGCAACCACACCGTGGTGTTCCTGGGCTCCAGCACCGGCACCGTGCTCAAGTTCCTCATCCTGCCCAACGCCACCAGCAGCCCCGCGCCCGCCGCCCCCGGCAGCCAGAGCGTCTTCCTGGAGGAGTTCGAGACCTACCAGCCCGGGAGGTGAGTGCCAGGGTGCCAGAGAGGGGAGAGGGGGTGATAAAAGGGGTGGGTGGGGTGCTTGGATGGATGGATGGATGGATGGATGGATGGATGGATGGATGGATGAGAGGGATGCAAGGGTGGGGGGAACGGATGAGAAAATCTCCTCTGGACTGGGACAGGTTCCGTGGAGGCCCCTGTGGACCGGGGCTGGGGCTATGATGAGCTCTGCCCTGTCCCCAGGTGTGGCCGGGACACGGAGGACGAGCGGCGGCTCCTGGGGCTGGAGCTGGACAAGGCAGCGGGGTCGCTGCTGCTGGCCTTCCCCCCGTGCGTGGCCAGGGTGCCCGTGGCTCGCTGCCAGCAGCACTCGGGCTGCATGAAGTGAGTGCCTCGGGCTGGGCAGGGCTCGCTGCTGGGGGCTGTGCAGGGAGCGGGGGGCTCGCATCACCTCACGTTCCAGGGATTCACCCTGCGCTGGGATCCGGCTGGGAAGGGCTCAGCACGGCTGGGAGCGTGGCTGGGGAAACTGAGGCACAGCACGGCGGGGGCAGGGGCCGGGGTGTTTTGTGTCCCCATCACTGACCCTGACATCTCTGCTCCCTGCCAGGAACTGCCTCGGGAGCCGGGATCCCTACTGCGGCTGGACACCCGAGGGCTCCTGCATCTTCCTGGAGCCCAGCCCCAGGTAACGCTGCCAGACCTGGGGACTCTGCGGGATGCTGAGCGGGGTGAGGACAGTGAAGTCCCCAGAGAGCATCGGCTCCTGTAGCCCCGCCAATGGTTGAGCCCCAGCAAACTCATTGCTCGCTGAATGGAGCTGGGAGATTCTGCCAGGCCATTTGGGACCCACTGACCCCCCCAATTTGTACCCTCCCCAGGGTGGCCTTCGAGCAGGACATCGCCGGCGGCAGCACGTCCCACCTGGGCGAGTGCGAGGGTGAGTGCGGGGCCGGCAGCGGGCTCGGGGACGTGGCGGTGCCAGCCGCAGGTCCCCTGACGTGTCCCCAACGCCAGGGCTGGTGACGGAGAGCTTCGTGGACGAGCCGGACGGGCTGGTGTCGGTGAACCTCCTGGTGATCTCCTCCGTGGCCGCCTTCGTCATCGGCGCCGTCATCTCCGGCTTCAGCGTGTGCTGGTTCATCGGGCACCGGGACCGCAAGGAGCTGGCGCGGCGCAAGGACAAGGAGACGATCCTGGCGCACAGTGAGTCGGTGGTGAGCGTCAGCCGCCTGGGCGAGCGGCGGGCCCGCGGCGCCTTGCTGGCCCCGCTCATGCCCAACGGGTGGCCCAAGGAGCTGGGCAAGGTCACCCAACACGACCTGGACTCGGGGGTGCTGCCCACGCCGGAGCAGACCCCGCTGCAGCAGAAACGCTGCCCCGGCGCCCTCCAAAACTGCACCTGGGAGCAGAGTCACAACATCATCAACGCGGCTTTGCGGGACCCTGGAGGCTCCGGCCCCGCGGGCGCCGGGCGGGGGCACGGCGGCTCCGGCCGCCCGCCGCGGGGCATCCCCCTCTCCTGCCACGCCATCCTGGTGGACCAGGAGCTGGAGGCCGAACTCAGCGACTCCTCAGGTGACGGGCATTGGGGTCGGGACCCTCAGGAGGGCTCCCGCACCCGGCAGCACCCACCCGCCGGCGCCCGCCGCCCGCCCCGCAGCTCCTACGGCGACTTCGGCGGGACGCCGCACCCCAGCCCCGAGCGCCGGCGGGTGGTCTCGGCACCCAGCGGGGAGGGGGGAGACTTTACCGAGGGGCCGCCCTGGCACCCCGAGCAGCTGAACTTCAACGCCAACAACGGCACGGGCCGCCCCGGCGCCCACCTCAAGAGGAACCACACGTTCAACAGCGGCGAGGCGGCGGCGGGCGGCTACGGGAGGCACGGCACGGCAGCCCGGGCAGCCCGGGCACCGGGCACCCCGCGGCCGCTGACGGACCTGCACCACCTCCTGCGCTACGGCGTGGAGCGGACTCCCTCGGGAAAATAGGGTCCCACCCTGTGTGCGTCCCCCTCGCCAGGACACTGATGGGGGCCCCGGCTCCCTGGGGACAGGGAGGGGTGGCCGGGCAGGAGCTGCGGGCGTGGGCTGAGGTGCTGCATGGGTGCGGGGGGGACAGGCACCCCCTGGGTGCCCCCGGATAGGGTTTGGGGGTGTCCCCGGCTGGCGTGGGGCAGTGCCCCGCGCTCCGGCTGCTTTGTCCCCTATGCCGGGGGGGCCGTCACCGTGTCCCCTCCCCAGGCTGGACCCAGGGCCCGCAGCACCCTGGGAGGGGGATCCCTGGGGGGCAGCAGGATGGACACACGGACACGGGCACTGGGCTGTGCCCCGCAGCCCCTCGGCCCGTCAGTGGCACCCGGGGGGGCTTTTGGGTGCTGCCAGCCCCCTGGGGACACCCGGCCAGGGGTGCTTTGGTTGTGGTGATGGAACCTGGTGAACATTTCGGCTGCAGGGGGCTGGGGGCCCCCCGAATGTGGCGTTATCTGGGGACGGGGCACATTCCCACCCCCAGCCTGGGCTCAACCCCTTCCCAGTGCCAGCCTGGGGGTTGCCCACCCTTCCCCCCCGGCACCCCCTCCTGGAAAGCACAGCCGGGGTGGGGGCGGCACCGCCGGGGGGTCCCCACCGAACCCACTCTCTGCTGGCAAAGGGTGCCCTTTCGGTGCCACCCCTGCCCGCACCCACCCGGGGTGGCGTGTCGCGGGGGAGTGGCAGGTCCCCGGGGGATGGCAGGTCCCCAGGGGGTGGCAGGCTGTAAATAGGGCAGGGGGCGGCGGGAGCCCCCCCCCAGCGGCCATGCATGCGGCCGCCCGCGGGATGTACCCCGCGGCCCCAATAAACACCCGGTTACCGGAGGCGACTCCCCCGCCGCCGCCTCGGCACCTTCTTCACCCCCCCGGGAGCCGGGACCGGCCGGGGGAGGGGGCCACGGGGCTGGGGGGACACAGGGTGACACCCCCTCCGCGGGCACCCGCACAGCCCGGAGCACACACGCACCCACCCGCGCCCCCGCCCCCTGTCCCGGCCCCACGAGGGTCCCCATCCCACTTTCCCCAGGAATTCCCCTGGGATAAGGCAGTGCTGGCACCGTGTCCCTGCCCGTGCCACCCACACCCGCCGTGTCCCCTGCCTGTCCCCTTTCCCGGCCATCTCGTGCCCCACGAGGCCACCCACGGGGGTCACCCACGGCCCTCTGCCCCCCGTCAGGCATTGCTGTCCCCTGGCCTGTGGGGCTCTGGTGGCACGGGAACACCTGGGGTGGGGACACCTGGCAAAGGGACACTTGAAGTGGCGATACTTGGCGTGGGGACACCTGGGCTGGCGGCCATCGGGCCTCCTGGCATTGGTTCACCTGGGATGGGGACACTTGGAGAGGATGGGGACAGCGGCCACTGAGTCCCTTGACGTGGAGACAAGTGGCAAGGGGACACGTGGTAAGGGGACATCTGGGATGGGGACATCTGGGGTGGGGATAACGGGGGTGGGGACACCTGGAGCGGGGCTGGAACAGCGGAGGACACGTGGCAGGGTGACCCGGGTGTTCTGTTCGTGCCCGCCGGCCTGGCAGGGCTGTCCCCACGCTGTCCGTGTTGTCCCACGCTATCCCCGTTGTCCTCGCGCTGTCCCCGCGCTGTCCGCACGCTGTCCCCGCTGTCCCCACGCTGTCCCCGCGCTGTCCCGGTTGTCCCCACGCTGTCCCCGCTGTCCCCACGCTGTCCCCACGGTGTCCCCGCGCTGTCCCGGTTGTCCCCACGCTGTCCCGGTTGTCCCCACGCTGGTCCCCACCTGTCCCCCGTGGCCCGGTTGTCCCACTCAGTCCCCGCTGTCCCACGCGTCCCCGCGCGTCCCGTGTTCCCACGCTGTCCCCCCGCTGTCCCCACGCCTGTCACCGGTTGTCCCCACTCTGTCCCGCTCCCCACGGACTTGCTGTTCCTCCACGCCGTCCCGGTTGTTCCCACTCCTTGTCCCCGCGTTCCCACGCTGTCCCCGCGCTGTCCGCACGCTGTCCCCGCTGTCCCCACGCTGTCCCCACGCTGTCCCCGCGCTGTCCCGGTTGTCCCCACGCTGTCCCCGCTGTCCCCACGCTGTCCCGGTTGTTCCCACGCTGTCCCCACGCTGTCCCCGCGCGTGTACCCCACGCTGTGCCCGGTTGTTCCCACCATGTCCCGGCGTGTCACCCAACGCTGTCCCCACGCTGCCCACGCTGTCCCGCTGTCCCCACGCTGTCCCGGTCCCACTCTGTCCCCGCTGTCCCCACGCTGTCCCCGCGCTGTCCCGGTTGTCCCCACGCTGTCCCCACGCTGTCCCCCCACGCTGTCCCCACGCTGTCCCCACGCTGTCCCCGCTGTCCCCGGAGCCGCGGGCCGAGCGCTCCCTGATCTCAAGCCCCGCCCCGTTCCCGCCCCTTCTCCCTTATTGGTGGAGCCTCGGCCCCGCCCCTTCTCTGATTGGCTCCCGCCGCCCCCGCGGCCCGGGTGGGCGGGGCCCGGGGGTCGCGATCTCGGCCGGGGGTCGCGACAGAAGCCCACCCCCACCCCGTGAGTACCGTGCCCGGGGCTGGCGGGAGCCTCAGGGGGGAAACGGGGCCGGGGGCGTCCCGGGGGGCTCCAGGAGGGCTCCAGGGGGGGCTCCGGGGGGTCCCGGGAGGAGTCCGGAGGTCCCTCGGGGGATCCGGGGGGTCCGGGGGCGGTCGGGGGTCCCCAGGGAACACCCCAGGGACACCAGAGGGACACCCCTAGAAACTCAAGGGAGCACACCCAGGGTCCCAAGGGGTCCTGTGTCCCCCAGTGACCGGTCTGGAGCCCCCCCGTATCCCTCCAGAACTCGTGCCCCGGAGGGCACGGGGCCAGGCCGGGGGTGCCACGGGAGACCCCAAAGGGCAGAGGGGCTGCCGGGGGTCAGGGGGATCTGCCGGGGCCCGGGGGGGCTACCGGGGGTCAGGGGGGGCTGCCGGGTCCCAGGGGGATTGTCGCGGCTCGGGTCCCTGCGGGGCTCCGGGGGCTGCCCCGGCCGAGGCGGCGGTGACGGGCGGCACGTCCCCGGAGTGGGATTGCGACAGACAAATCCAGTCTGGCTGCCGCTGAATCACCCGAAAACTCCTCCCTGGCCCCAAAAGGGGGTGTGGGGCTCCAGGAGGGGACGGAGGGACCCAAGAGGGGTTGAGGGGACCCAGTCCCCCCGCATCTTGGCAGGAGGGAAGGCCAACCCCATCCAAAAACCCGTTTCAGACCCCGCAGAACTCCCCCGTGAGCCCCCAGACCCCGGCAGCCGCTCCCACTCGGGCCGTGAGCTGGTGGCTCTCAGCCCTCGGGGAGCAGAGGCTGCGGGGGGGTGCTGGGGGGGTGCTGGGGGTCTCATCCCCCGGGGGTCCCCACCAGTCTCACCCACCCATGGCTCCCCAAAATCTCTCCCTTCCCCCCGCAGCCGCCGCTGCCATGTCAGCCGAAAGCGCCGCGGTGCCGGCGGAGGCCGGGCCGGAGGTGAAGGTAGGGGTGCACGGAGCGTTCGGGGGGGGCTGCGGGTGGCTCTGGGGACCCCGCCTGACTGTCCCTCACCCCCAGAGCGTGGTGAGCCGCGTGGCCAACCTGGCCCTGGTGAGCTGTGCCTGCGGGGCCGTGGCCTCGGCGTACGGGCGCACCAAGGAGAGCCACCCCTGCGTGCGCTCCGTGTGCGCCGCCGCCGAGAAGGGGCTGAAGGCGCTGACGGCGGCGGCTGCGAGCGGGGCCCAGCCCCTCCTCACCCGGCTGGAGCCCCAGAGTGAGTGCGAGGTGGGGAACAGCACCCCACGGGGCTGGGGGACCCCAAAAGTAGCTGTCTCGGACCTCTTGTGAGGCAGCAGGAGAGGAATATAACCTGGTTTCACATCTCCAGTTTATATGAATAGAGGGCTGGAGAAGCTGGAGGATCAGAGGGGAAGCACCCCACAAGTTTTGGGGTAGCCCAAAGCCTGTCCCTCGCAGAGCTCCTGCAAGGCAGCGGGGCACTAAACCCACCTCTTTTCACATCTCCAGTTTCCACCGCCAATGAATTCGCCTGCAAAGGGCTGGACAAGCTGGAGGAGAAGCTGCCCATCCTGCAGCTGCCCCCCGAGAGGGTAACGCCAGCCGGGGGGCACGGGCAGGGCTCCAGCGCTCAGCCAGGAGCTGGGACAAGCTGTCCCTGCGCTGTCCCCTCCCAGGTGGTGGCTGGGACCAGGGAGCTGGTGTCGGGCACGCTGAGCGGGGCGGTGGCGAGGACGCGCTCGGCGCTGGGGGCTGTGGGGGGCACCCGCATGGGGCAGCTGCTGGCCAGGGGCGTGGGCGCCGTGCTGGGCAAATCGGAGAAGCTGCTGGATCGGGGCCTCCCCGGGACGGACGAGGAGCCGGGTGAGTGCCCACCATCTCCCAAATCTCGGCGTGCCCAGCCCTCCTGGGACCCTCACCCTGTTGCTCAGTGCTGCCTTGGCACTGCCTGCACGTGGTGGCCCCACAGCGGTGCCAAGACACCAAGGCCACTGTGACCCCACCAGGGGACAGTCCCCGTCTGGGGGGGACAGTCCCCGTCTGGGGGACACGGGGTGGCACTGGGTGAACTCTCACCTGGAAACCCAACGCAAATATAGTCCCGTGTGCCCTCCTGGGTATTTATAGCTTGGCACTGGCTGACATTAGGCAGAGCTGGCCCCGTGTCACGGCTGAGGTGACCGCAGAGGCCACCTGGCTTAGGATGGCATCTCCACATGACCTGGTGGCCAAGCATCCCGTGGGTGCTCACGCTGGGCTCCAGGGCCTGGTGTGGGATGGCCCAGCCACGCCGTCCTTGCCCCTGGTCCCACAGCAGTGACAGCAGGCACGGAGGTGACCACGGGCACGGAGGTGACCACGAGCACAAAGGTGGCCAGGGGCACGGAGGTGACCACAGGCACAGAGGTGACCACAGGCACAGAGGTGGCCACGGGCACGGCGCGGCAGAGGCGGTGGCAGAGCTACTTTGTCCACGTGGGCTCCCTCTCGGCCAAGCTGCCACACCGGGCCCTGCGGCGCTCGCTGGGGGACCTGCAGCGGGCACGGCTCCGCGCCCAGCGGCTCCTGGCCCAGCTCCACCACCTCATCCGGCTGGTAAGGATGGGGCAGGGACCGTGCCAGCCCCGTGCCGGCCCCAGGCACCCCCAGGTGTGCTCTCACCTGGCTGAACCTCCCCCCAGATCGAGGAGGGGCAGCGGGGCAGGGACGGGCCCTGGCACAGCACCCGGGAGCACCTGCACCACCTGTGGCTGGAGTGGAGCCAGCAGGACGCGGTGCCCATGGAGGACAGCGAGGTACAGGCCAGGGGACTGTTGGGGACACCCGTATGGGTCCGTCTGGAGAGGGTGGGGACAGCGGCCATTGAGTCCCTTGAGGAGGGGGGGACACATGGCAAGGGGACACCTGGCATGGTGGCACCTGGAGCAGCAGCCACAGGGACCAGGTGTGGGTCCATCCAGGCAGGGTCGGGGTCCATCACCCCCAGCCCCCGCTGCCCCCTGCCCACCCCGCAGGTGGAGGCTCGGACGCTGGCCATGCTCCATGGGCTCCTGCAGCAGCTCCACGCCGCCTGCTCCCACCTGGCCGCCGGCGCCCGGGCGTTCCCCAGCAGCGTGCAGGACACGGCGGGACACGTCCGGCACGGCGTGGAGGGCGTCCAGGCCTCCCTGGGCAGCGCCCGCTCCTTCCAGGACCTGTCGGGCCTGGTGCTGGCGCAGAGCCGGGCCGTGGTGACGCGGGCACAGCTGAGCCTCGAGGGGCTGCTGGAGCACGTGGGGCAGCACACGCCCCTGCCCTGGCTCGTGGGACCCTTCGCCCCCGCGCTCGTGGAGTACCCGGAGGATGTCCCCGTGGACATGTCCAAGTGGGAGGGCTGTGTCACCGTGGGGGGGACGCACCAGGTGCCCGCCGCCCCCCCAGTCTGCAGCCAGCACTGAGCCACTGGTGCCGCGAACCCCAAATCCCACCGGGAATGAGGGGACGATGGACTCTGTGACCCAGCGTGGGACCCCAGTGTCACGGCCAGGGACTCCTGTGGGGACGGTGGCATGTGGAGGACACAGCGTGAGTCTGTCTGCGATCCAGGGCTGCCCTAAGCCCCAAGAGCATTGGGATTTACTGTCTTAACAGCTTCAAACCAGTTTAAAGTGGAAGAAAACAACTTTTTTGGCCTTAAAACGACTCAGCCTGCAGTGCTGTGGCAGAGCCACCGTGCCGGGCTCGCCGGGGGGCTCTGCACGGGCGGCAGAGCTGGGGGCACCCCCGGGGGGGTTCAATAGGGGGTGCCAGGGTGCGACAGTGGGACGGGATTCCGTGGGGTGCTGGGATGGAGGATGCCACAAGGTGCCAGGACATCTGGACTGTGACCCGCAGCCGTGTGGCACTGAACTTTGTCCCGGTTGTCACCGTGGAGGGGCTGGGCCTGCCCCGGGGTATCCCCGACGTCACAAGCACAGCGTGGTCACAGCAGCCGGTGGGGCGACACCGGGCACCCCAGGACTGTCCATCCTCCGGCCGCCGGAACCCACCGGGACCCGTTTGACCAACAACACCGGGCCAGGTGTGGGGGAGCACCGGGACCGCCGCGCTTGGGATCCGCACGAGGGGAGGGGACGCTTGGGGGGGTCAGGGCAGGGTTTGTCCTGGGGGATCGGTGCCAGGGAAGGTCGGGGGAAGGGTGAATCCAGTGCCCGTGGGGGGGAGGTCTCTGGTTCTGGGCTCGGGGTGTCACTGCAGCCGGATCCCGGGGAATCGACTCGGTGTAGAGCGGTCCCGGGAGTGTCCGGTGCCCAGGGCGTGCCAGTGCAGCCCAGGCCCGGGGATCCGGTACCGGGGAGGGGGCTCACTGCAGCACCCACCAAGGAGTGGGGTCCGGGGGGCTCAGTGCAGCCCAGGCCCGGGGATCCGGTACCGGGGAGGGGGCTCACTGCAGCACCCACCGAGGAGTGGGGTCCGGGGATCCGGTACCGGGGAGGGGGCTCACTGCAGCACCCACCGAGGAGTGGGGTCCGGGGATCCGGTACCGGGGAGGGGGCTCACTGCAGCACCCACCGAGGAGTGGGGTCCGGGGATCCGGTACCGGGGAGGGGGCTCACTGCAGCACCCACCGAGGAGTGGGGTCCGGGGGGCTCAGTGCAGCCCAGGCCCGTGGATCCGGTGCTGGGCGGGGGACTCGGTGCAGGCGGTTCCCGGGGGTTGGGGATCCCAGTCCCGGTCCCGGGGGTTCGCTGCCCTCCCGGCCCCGCGCCCCCCGCCGGTCGCTGCTCCCGGGCCGCCCCGGGCCGGCCCCGCTGGGCGGCTCCGGTCACATGCGCTCGGGGCGGGCTCCGGGCTATAAAGGGCGGCGGGGAGGAGCGGGGCGAGCCCGGAGCCGAACCGAGCGGAGCAGAACCGAGCCCAGCCGCCAGCGGTGAGCACGATCCGGGGCCGGTCCGCGGTCCTGGTCCCGATCCCGATCCCGATCCCGACAGCGATTCCGGTTCTGATCCCGGCTGCGATCGCGGTTCCGATCGCAATCCCGGAACCGATCGCGATCCCGCTCCTGCTCCTGGTCCCGATCGCAATCTCAGTCCCGATCCCGGTCCCGGTCCCGGTCCTTGCCACAATCCTGGTCCCGATCGCGATCCCGGTCCCAATCCCGCCTGTGATCCCGATCCCGGTCCCAGTCCCAGGGCCCCCCCTGTCCCGGGTTTTTGCAACCGCGTGGGAGCTGCCCCGTTCCGGGGAGGGGTAACTTGGGGTCCTCCCCCAGGAGGCAGGAGCGGGGCACTGGGGGGCTCTGACCCCACTCACGGCCCCGTCCTGTCCCCCCCA
Source organism: Eopsaltria australis (assembly GCA_034509425.1). Lineage (NCBI taxonomy): Eukaryota > Metazoa > Chordata > Aves > Passeriformes > Petroicidae > Eopsaltria > Eopsaltria australis. Next base: position 735,061 of record JAVTVJ010000722.1, read on the forward strand.
GCCCCACCATGGCCACCAGCGAGCCCACAGCGGCGCAGCCCAAGGCAGAGGAGCAGCAGGTCAGTGCGGGCAAGGGGGGCAGTTTGGGGGGGATCCACAGGGTCCCTGCTTGGAGACCGGGATCGGGGTTATCCCACCCTCCGATGGGCTTGGAGAGCCACGGGAACACCCCAAAACCATCCCCGCGGTGTGCTGGGAACACACAGCGCACCCCATTCCCTGCGAGATTTGGGGGTCCCTCACCCCCACGCTCACCCTGAGCCTTTCCGGCCCCCAGAGCATCGGGACCCGCGTGGCCAACCTGCCCCTGGTGAGCTCTGCCTACGACATGGTGTCCTCTGCCTACACCTGCACCAAGGAGAGCCACCCCTACGTGCGCTCCGTGTGCGACGCCGCCGAGAAGGGGGTGAAGACGCTGACGGCGGCGGCCGTGAGCGGAGCCCAGCCCCTCCTCACCCGGCTGGAGCCCCAGAGTGAGTGCGGAGAGGAGGAGAGCGCCCCGCGGGGCTGGGGGACCCCGAAAGTGGCTCTCACAGGGCTCTTGGGTGGGGCAGCAGGAGAGGGAGGATCTGGTTTTGTGGCTCTGTGTGGCCAAGGAATAAATGGCTGGAGGAGCTGGGAGAAAAGATTTGGGCGCAGCACCCCGTGAACTTTAGGGTGATGGAAAATCGCCCCTCGCAGAGCTCCTGCAAGGCAGCAGGGTACAAAATCCACCTCTTTTCACATCTCCAGTTTCCACTGCCAATGAATATGCTTGCAAAGGGCTGGACAAGCTGGAGGAGAAGCTGCCCATCCTGCAGCAGCCCCCCCAGAAGGTACCGGGGTGGGCTGGGCTGGGGTGGGGTGGGCAGCACACTCGGGGCCCCCCAGTGCTTAACAGAGCTTTGTGTGTCCCCCCAGATCATCTCAGACACCAAACTGCTGGTGACCTCCACGGTGACGGGGGCTAAGGATGTGCTGACCAGCACCGTGGCCGGGGCCAAGGATGCAGTGTCCAGCACTGTGGCCGGAGCCAAGGATGCAGTGACCAGCCGGGTGACCGGGGCTAAGGATGCTGTGTCCAGCACTGTGGCCGGGGCCAAGGATGTGCTGACCAGCACCGTGGCTGGGGCTAAGGATGCTGTGTCCAGCACCGTGACCGGGGCCAAGGACGCAGTGACCAGCCGGGTGTCCGGTGTGATGGACATGACCAAAGGGGCTGTGCAGGGTGGCGTGGAGCTGACCAGGTCCGTGGTCAGCAGCGGCGTCAGCACTGTCATGGGCTCCAGCATGGGCCAGATGGTGGCCAGCGGAGTGGACTCCGTGCTGGGCAAGTCAGAGGAGCTGGTGGACCATTACCTGCCCATGACGGACGAGGAGCTGGGTGAGCAGCTGACCCCAGCCCTGCAGGGAGGGGTGGGCAGAGCCTGGGCGGGCTCTGGGACGGTGCTGGTGGCGCTGGGACCCCCTGAGCAGCTCCTGTCCCACAGCCCAGCTGGCCACGGCCGTGGAGGGCTTCGAGCCGGAGCAGCAGAGGCAGCAGCAGAGCTACTTCGTGCGCCTGGGCTCCCTCTCCAGCAAGCTGCGGCACCGAGCGCTCCAGCACTCCCTGGGCAAACTGCAGAGCGCCCGCCAGAGCAGCCAGGACCTGCTGGCCCAGCTCCAGCGCACCCTCGACCTGGTAGGACCCGGCCCCGTGCCCCCTGTGCCACCCCGGGGTGTCCCCCGGCCGCACCCCCACCCAGCCGGGCTGTGCCCCTGTCCCAGGTGGAGCAGCTGAAGCAGGGCGTGGACCAGAGGCTGCAGGGAGGGCAGGAGAAGCTGCAGCAGCTGTGGCTGGAGTGGAGCAAGAAGCAGCCGGGCGGTGGCAAGGACCAGGTGCCACCGGAGGTAGGAGCAGGGCAGGGGGTCCCCAGGGTGACCCGCGGTGTCCCCCAGCCCTCACCCCCCGTGTCCCCCCCGCAGGCGGTGGAGTCGGGCACGCTGACCATGCTGCAGGGCTTGAGCCAGCAGCTGCAGAGCTCCTGCCAGCCCTTGGTGTGCAGCCTGCAGGGCCTCCCCGCCAGCATCCAGGACACGGCGGGGCAGGTCCGGCACAACGTGGACGAGCTGCGGGCGGCGCTGGCCTCGGTCACCTCCCTGCAGGACGTGACGGGCCCCGTGCTGGCCCGAGCCCGCGCCCACGCCGCCAAAGCCCGGCAGCAGATGGACGAGCTGGTGGAGCACGTGGCCTTCAACACCCCCCTGACGTGGCTGGTGGGACCCTTCGCCCCCTCGGGCAAGCGCCCGGTGGAGCTGGAGTAGCAATCCTGGGCTGCTTCCCCCCAAAAACAGCCTCGATAGGAGCCTTTGCTGACCCCCCCCAGCCCCCCTCGCCCCTGACCTTGTGCCTGCCTCTGTGGGGACCCCCCTGCCTGCCCCAGCTCTGTCCCTTGTCCCCTTGCTGGGGACCTGCAGTGCCTTGGCTGCCCCAAGTGCCTTTTGGGGGTCCCCCATGCCCTCGGTGCCTTCGAAGCCGTGGCCTTGTAGGGTCGAACAGCACAAGAAACAATAAACTCTGGTTAGTTTTGCACTGGACTGGGGCTTCTTTGGGGGCGTGGTGGGGAGGAATTGGGCTCTGGAGGAACAACCCCCTCCCCAAGACCAGGGGACCTGCATGCCCTGGGTCCCCGTTCCCCAGACAGCCCCCCCAGCCTGTCCCTGCCCCCGTGGGACCGCGGTGGGAGGAGAGGACCTGGCAGTGGGGTCAGGAGTGGGGTCCTGGAGGGGGCCTCCCACTTCCCAGCAGTTGGGCAAGAGGCACTCGGGATGTTTTGGGCTTTATTTGGGTCTTGTTTACGGAGCGAGTGTGAAATCAAGTCCTGGAAAAAGAAAAAAAGAAAATGTCCCCAGGGCAGAGTTGCTTCGGCCTCGGAGGGGGGACCGGGGCACAAAGAGGAGGCGGCGCCGGGTGGAGCCGGGAATTCTTTATTGCACAGGACAAAAGCTCCGGAGGGTTGCAAAAGAGCAGGGACCAAGACTGAGCTGCTGCCCAGCACGGGCAGGATGGTGCCAGGGTCAGTCCCCCCTGGTGCACTTAGGAGAGGACACACCCTTTTTGCCCTGCTTTCACCCCAAAAAGTTGGTGCCCAGCCCTGGTGCCACCCCTGGGGCTGAGGGATCTGGCTCCAGCAGCTGCCTCTGGATGGAGAGAGGACCACGATGGTGGGGAAAGGGGCTTGGAGCAGCCCCTGAGTGCCTGATGCTGGTCAGAGGGAATCCTGGGGCCCAGGGGGTGCTCTGCAGGGGTTTAGGGTCCTCCCCTTGTCCCAGCCAGTGATGCCTCAAGAAAGAGACACTGGGGTTCCTTGTGTTTTTCATTAGAAAACCCTTTATATTCATTTCATGTCGGTTGAAATCACAAGAAATTAGGTAGGAGGGGAAAAAAAACCAAAACAAAACGAAAAAAAATTAAAAACAAGGTGGGGGGGGGGACAAATACAGACACCAGCACAGCCCCCCCGCGGGTGGTGCCTCCGCAGGGACGGGACACGGGACAAGACCAAGGACATCGGCTACGGTGGGGCTTAGTGAAGTGACTCAGGCAGGGGACGAGGCAGAGGCTGCTCTCCCTTCACAGCCTCAGCTCCTCCTCCTCCTCTTCCAGGTGGGAGCAGCTTCCTCAGCTCTCCTCCTCCTCTTCCTCCTCCTCCTCCTCCTCGTCTGCAGCCTCCGACTCCCCTCCAGCTCGCTCTGGCCCGGCCTTGGGGTAGTCCTGGACACTGCTGGGGGAGAGCAGGGAGAGCTCAGCCCCTGCCCCTCTGCCTCCCCTGGCCCCTCTCCCACAGCCCAGCTCCTTCCCAAGCTGGGAGAACCTTTCCCAACCCATGGGATGCCCCTGGATCATCCCTGCAGTGATCACGGGGGGCTCCAGCCCCCAGTCCTTCCCCCCACACTCACTTGTTGTGGGGGTCCTCTGTGGATGCCTCCAGCTCCCCAGCTCCTGGCCCTTGGCTCTTGTCCTTCTCCTCTGTGCCCTCTGACTTTTGGGACAGGGATTCACCATTCACAGGACCCGACAGGTCTGAAGGGAAGAGGGAGAGAGAGAGTTCAGGCTCTTGGATCCCCTCGTCCATCCCAGCCCTTGTGGGCTGAGGATCCATGGCCACAGCTTGTCCCTGGACATAGAGCCGAGCCTGAGGGGACCCCAGGACTGGCCTGACTCCCACAACTGCAAGAAGGGCCCCAAAACCTCCATCCCCCAGCCCAGAGGCACCATCAGGGTGGATTTTCCCTGTCAGTTCCTCCGGGAAAGCTCTTGCAGCATCACCAGGACGGCCCCAGGCAGGGACCTGGCTCCGAGGGTGGAAGATCCCAGTCACAACTCCCTGTGCAAGAGCCTGAGCCACTGTCCAAGGACATCTCCACATTCCTTCGTGCCTGGGCCAGAGCTCAGGCTGGCAGGGAGGAGCTGTCCTGGGCCAAAAACCAGCATGGAGGCCCCCAGAGCCCGGGTGGGGGCTCGAGGTTTGCCCTCTGCCCTCACTGCCTTCCACACCCAGCCCTTTCCCACTCCTGGCACTCCAGCAAAGCAGGGCCTGGAGGTGCTGATGCCTCCACCACGAGGCCAAGAGCCACCTCCCCACATCCCCTGTCCCCAGCAGGCCGGGCCATGCCCCAAGGAGGGGATTATGACACGCCCAGACAGGGCAGGGAACAGTTCCAGGATGTTCAGGGAGGTTACCAGCATTTGTCTCCTCTTCCCCCTTCTCATTCCGTGTCTCCGCCCCCGACAGCTTCTCCTGGCCCTTCTCTGCCTCCCCCTTGTCCTTCTCAGGCCCGGCTTTGTTGGCCTTCTGGATGGATTCCATCTTTGGTCCCAGCACACGCGACTTCAACCGGGTGTAGACCTCGGCCGCTTTTTCCATCACGTCCTTGTTGGCCTTGTAGCGACGGATCTGCCCCGGGGAGCAGCAGGAGGGACCCCCTTAGAGCTGGGGGGCCAGGCAGGCTCCCCGCTCGCCCCAGGGAGGGCTCAGCCCTCTCCTCTACCTTCTTGAGTGTGGCCACCACATCCGTGTGCTTCTGGAGGATGTGGGAAGTGACCTGGAGCGTGCCCAGCTCCTCGAGTGCGTTCAGACACCGCTTGATGTCCTGCAGGGATGGCACCGGGATCAGGAGCTGCCCTGGGGGCACCCCCAGGGGGAGGAGGAGGAGCATTCCCGGGTGTCACAGCTGGGCAAGGAGGAGCAGGGATGTCCCAGGCCAGGCCACACCGTGGGCACTCACCGGGTTATCCACCTTCAGAGCAAACTTGATCTCACTGTGAAGTTTCTGGAGTTTCTCTTCCACTGTGGGTTCTGGAGCAGAGAGAGGGACACAGGCTGAGATGTCAGGGCACCAGCGGAGCCCAGGATCTGCTCTGGGGCCTGGGATCACTCCCAGGCAGGGATTTGTGTCCTCCCACACTTCCAAAGTTGAGCCCAGCCCCGGGAATGGCTCTGGACAGGGTGGGCTGGGGTGTGCCAAGATGGGGAGGGGATGGCAGGGGAGTGATCCTGGGATCACAGCAGTGCTGGGAAAATCCTGGGCACAACTTCACTGATCCCTCCCTGTCCCAGGGATGGGGGGACCAACCCTGGAGCCCTCCCTTCCCTCTCCTCCCCTCTGTGATGGGAAGCAGTGGCTCTCTCACCCTTTTTCTTCTCCATCCTCCTTTCGGGGATCGGGTCGGATTTCTTCCGGCCTCGTTCCACTTTCAGAGGTCTGTGGGAAGGGAAGAGGGAAGTGGTCGTGGTGAAACCCCTGGGGGATGGCACTGGCTGGGGCATCCCAAGACCCCTCCACCCTGGTGACAGCTCCCCTGTGCCCCAGCTTCCTAGGAATGCACACAGGAAAAGCGAGACAGAAAACAGCACGGAATCTCATCCTGGTAACCCCCAAGAGCTCCTCCAGCCCCTCCAGCTCAGGAGGAGGGGAGGAACAAGCCCAGCCCCGCGGCAGGTGCTGCAGCCCCACGAGCCCCATGCCCACCCCGGGGCGCTGGGGCTGGAGCCACGCAGGAACAGCCCCAATCCCAGCAGGAAAGGGGAGGGAGGGAGGGAGGGAGATGTGCAGATGCTGACTTGTTCCGTGGCTTCTCCTCTGCTCGGCCCCTCTTCTCCTTCTGATTTGGTTTCCTTGACAACTCCGAGGGCTGCTTCTTCGCCGGCTTCTTTACCTTGGAGGAGAGAACAATGCAGGGAGAGCAGCAGAGCCCTCCCTGCTTCGGGAGCCACGGCCACACCACCATGGCACCCACGGCCACGCCACCATGGCACCCACGGCCACGCCACCATGGCACCCACGGCCACGCCACCATGGCACCCACAGTCACACCACCATGGCACCCACGGCCACGCCACCATGGCACCCACGGCCACGCCACAGCCACGCCACCATGGCACCCACGGCCACGCCACCATGGCACCCACGGCCACGCCACCATGGCACCCACGGCCACGCACATGCACCCATGGCACCCACGGCCACACCCAGGCACCACAGCCACGCCACAGCCACGCACCCATGCACCGCCCGCCCAACACCCAGCCCACGCAGGCACCCAGGCACCACCCACACGCCGCCCACGCATGGCACCCACGGCCAGCCACCATGGCACCCACATGTCACACCACCCACCATGGCACCCACGGCCACGCCACCATGGCAGCCACGGCCACGCCACCATGGCAGCCACGGCCACGCCACAGCCACCCCATGGCCACCCCCATGGCCCAGGGGCACCCCAGGCACCCCACACCAGAGCACCTGGTCACCCCATGGCACATGGACACCCCACAATCACCCCACCTCCATGGCACAGCATCACCCCACAGTCATGGCATGGCATCACCCCATGGTCACCCCACATGCTCCCACAGGCTCCAGGGGACAGTGGAGCAAACCCCAAGACTCTCATGGAAAAGCATCTTGGAGATCATGGAATGGTTTGGGTTGGAAGGGAGCTCCTCCCATCCCACCCCTGCCATGGGCAGGGACACCTTCCACTGTCCCAGGCTGCTCCAAGCCCCGGACACTTCCAGGGATGGAGCAGCCACAGCTGCTCTGGGCACCCTGTGCCAGATGTGAGGATCAGGCATCCTGGGCCAGGGGAAGAGCTCCCACTCCAAGGCATGGATATGCCATGGACACACCCCTTCCCTGTGTGGGCAGCTGCAGGGTAGCCCAAGACCACAACAGCAGGTCCCTGCCCCTCCTAGAGGTCCCTGACGGCCTGACAGGGAGGTGACAAGTTGTCCATCCACCCCCAGCCCCCCAGAGCTCCGCACTCACCTCCTTCTCCTGCTCCAGCTCAGAGTCGGACGAGGACGCAGCCTTGGCCCGGCCCCTCCGGCCCTTTTTGGCCATTTCATCCTCGGCACTGCTGTCCGAGTCCGAGTGCGCCTCCTCGCCCTTCTCTGCCTTCTCCTTCCTCTTCTCCTTCTCCTCCTTCTCCTGCTCCCGGAGCCGGCGGATCTCCTCCTCCTGCTCCCTCTTCCTCTTCTCCTCCAGCTCCCGCCGCCGCTCCTCGTCCCGCCGCTTCCACTCGCTGATGCGATCCACGTCGCTGTCACTGTCACTGCCAGGACAGGGCAGGCTCGGACCCTGCACACCCCCAGCCCAGCCCAAGGGTGTCAGTGTCCCAGCTGAGCTCACCTGTCACTGCTGGAGCTGCTGGGGACACGCTCTGGCTTCGGTTTCCTGCCCCGGGGCTTGGGCGGGGGTTTCTCAGCTGTAAGACAATGGGGACACGCTCAGCAGGAGCCCTGGAGGTCCCTCTGTTAAAACAGCCCCGAGTTGTGGAGGCAGAAGGGTTCTGGAATGTGCCCACAACTCAGGAGGAGACTCCAGAGCCTTGGGAGCTCCCCCACTCCCATCCCAAGGTCGTGGCAGGGGTAGGAGCAGGAGCAGGAGCAGGAGCAGGGGAAGGAGCAGGGGAAGGAGCAGGGGAAGGGGCAGGGGAAGGGCAGTGCGAGGAAGCTGAGGGCAGGAGGCAGGGGCAGGAGCAGGGGAAGGGAGCAGGGGAGGAGAGGGGAGGAGCAGGGAAGGGGCATGGAGGAGGGGCAGGGGCAGGGGCAGGGGCAGAAACGGACAGGGACAAGAGGCAGGGCAAGAGCAGGGAGGTAGGAGGGCAGGGATAGGAGGCAGGGGAGGGGCAGTCCCGGGGTGTGGGTACCTGGCCTTGCGGCCTCCGCGTGCCTTTTTTCAACCGACACACTTGGAGGATGCTGTTCCGACGTCGAGTCAAGGTCGGAGTGGGTCATGTCCATGGTGGCATTGCCCATCTCCAGATCCGAGTCCACTTTGGAGTCAGAGTCAGAGCCAGACTCCACTTTCTGCAGGCAGAGAGCAGCTCTGGGATGGAGGGTGGCAGTGGGGCCCCAGTGCCCCCAAACCCAGCAGTTTCCTGGATCCCAGCAATTCCCAAACCCAGCAGAACCCAAATCCCAGAATCCCGAGCCCCTGCAGGTCACCAAGAAACCAGCAAGGTCCCTCCAGGTGCTCCAGCCCAGGGCACAGCCCTGTGACTCCCTACTCCCTCCTCCCCACAGCCCAGACCCCGACTCCTCTCCCTCAGATTAGGGGTCCTTTACCTTCTTCTTCCTGCCTGCTGCCGGCATCCTCCGTGGAGCCCGGGCCACCGGCTTCTTCTCGGGAGTGAAATCCTGGAGGAAAACAGGAATACAAGGAAATGTGGAACAGTGTCACCACAGCAGCAAGCCAGCCAGGTTCCCTCCAGCCTTTGCCCCACTCCCACAGGGCCATTCTCCCCACCAGCCTGCCCGTGCATCCCCAAATCCTCTCACCTGGTCACTGTTTTTTTCCGACTCGGAAGACGTTTCTGAGTTCTCCTCTTCCGTGACAGAGGGGCTGCCCTGATCCAGGTCACTGGAGGATTTCCGAGGCCGTTTTGTCACTGGCATCTGGCAAGGGAGAGGTGACAAGATGAGAAAAGCCCACCATGCAAAGCAAATCCTTCCTGGGAAGGGCTTTCTCCAACTCTTCCCAACCGGCCCTGCAAGAGCAGCACTCAGATCTGCAGCTCTGAGTTCTCCTCCAGGCTGCAACCCCAGCCAGGATTGGCCATCCCATCCCCTACAGACACCATGAGACAGCTGTGAGACCCCCAAAACCACGCTGAGCCCCATTTCCCCCTGGAGAATCCAGAGGGAGCTGGCTTCCCCACCACCTCCTGCCGTGGTGGGTTTGATGGAAGCTCCGTGGTGCAGCCACAGTGTCCCCTGGCCGGGCCACCCTCCTGTCCCCAGCCCACACTCACTTTCATGGCCAAGGATTTCCTCTTGAGCCCACTGTGGTCGCTGCCTCGATCCGAGTCCTCGTCGCTGTCCACCTTCTCCGTGGGCACCGTGGCCATGGCAGAGTCGTCCTCGTCATCCCCGGCGTCGCTCCCCGCCATGGGGTCATTCTCGGGGACATCGCTGTCGGAGGAGCTGGCGGGCTAAAGCAGCGGGAGGACAGTGGGGTTAGGGGGGCCTGAGGGGCATCTGGGGGGGTGGGAGAGGGGGCACCAAGGGTGGGGAGCGAAGGAGGGCAGAGCTGGGCGTGCAGAGCAGTGCAGGGCAGCCTCCCCTCCCTGGATGGATCCCTCCGGAGCGGCTCCGGACTCCGCCAGCGCTTCCTCGGGAACGCTGCACCCCCTTCCCACAGCCCCCCACACCCCACCTTGAGAGCAACACTGCCACACCCCCGGGGTGCTGCTGCCCTCTGCCCCCCATCCTCACGCCCTGCCAAAGTCCCTGGAGCAGCCTGGAGCCGGGAGCAGAGCCCAAGCCTCCTGTGCCCTGACGGCGCCAGACAAGCCGCGGGGCCTGGGTTCAGCCTCTCCTTCTGCCTCCACTTGGACCAGGCCTCTTCCTGTCCTCTTCCCAATGGGAAAGGTCCACGTAAGGAGTCCAGGTGGCCACCGTGCTCTTCCCAGGTGGGATCTCCTCTGTCCTGCTCCCTGAAGGTCTCCTTGTTTCTCCAGCCCATCAGGAGGTTCCTCACACAGGGACATCACACCCCAGCTTCATCTCCTGGGCTGCTCCTCAGTGTGTGGCAGCACTGACATTCCTGGAGCCGGGATTCTTCCAGCAGCTGGAGAGACTCTCCTCACCCTTGGCTGTACCTGGCACCTGGCTTCACTCACATCCCAAAGCCACGGGAACTTCAGTGTCTTCTCCTGCTCCTTCTGCCCACAGGATGCAGTTGGGGCTGGTGAACCCTCGGCCTCGCAGGGTCCCTCATCCCTGATGGGAGTTCCCAGCGGATTCCTGGCCATGGCAGGAGCTGCCTCCCTCACCAACACCAATCTCCAGGTTTTCAAGCACCTCCACAGCCTCACTTTACCCTAAATCCAGTTTTGGGTGGACCATTGCCCAATCCCTGCCCCTCAAACCACATCCTCACTCCTGCCTGGCCATGGCATGGCCCAGGGGGCTCGTTCCCTGCACCTTGACCTTGCTGCTCATCCTACAAACCTTCCTCTGCCTCTTCAGCCCCAGTGCCTACAAAGCCAATGCCTCCTGTGATGACCTTTACAGAACAAATTTGATCCCAATTACGGTCATGAGATGCCCCCACGAGCAGCCATTTCTCAGCCCAGCCTGCTCCAAATCCTGCTGGAGGGCTCAGGAACCTCGGGAATGGATGGAGAAGGGGACTTCCCAAGCAGATCCAGGAGCCAGGGACGAGCAAGCCTCAAATTCTTGCTCTGACAGCACAATCTCCGTGATTTTGGGCAAGCAGCACAAAGCACGACCCCAGTTCCACCTTCCTCCAGAGTGAGTGGGAACTTCCAGCGCTCCTGGAAGCCCGAGGGAAACCCTTGCGTGGAGGCAGCTGAGGAGAGCAGACTCCCTGAGGAAGGGAGAGGGCAGGGAAGGAGAGGGGAGCTAATTACACCCCAAGGAAGCCAAGCTGGAAGCTGGAAGCAATCGGCACAGCAGCGAGGAGAAGCAGAGACAGGAGGAGTGACTCGGGGGGACAGAGGGGCCGCGGCCCCGTCCCCTGCCCAGCCCACACTCACCGCAGGGGCACTGTAACTGGCGTGGGGGTTGTTCTGGATTTCCCACAAGCCCTCGTTGAAGCCTTTTCTCTTGTTAGGTTTCCCATATTTGTCTTTATACTTTTCGTAAGGGAACAGATCTTTAGGGCCCAAGAAGGCGCTGGAGAGAGACAAAGCAGAGGTGAGGCCGGCGCGGAGGCAGAGCCCGGCGCGGGGAGCGAGGCAGCGCTTACGTCTCGTGGGTGCCGAAGAAGAAGATGGGGTACTTGTTCGGGGGGGGTTTCACGGCGCCGTCCGCGATGTCATCGATCTGAAAGGAAACCCAAAGCACCAGGAGGTCAGAGACAGCGCTGACACGTCCTCAGCCCCGGCAAGCGGCGACGGGTCCGGCACCCGCTTGGAGCCAAGCGCGGCAGGAAAGCACCCGGACGGGGCCCTGGCTACGGATCCGAGTCCCTGCGGGATCTCTACCAGAGCAACGGGAAGGATCCGGCACCGAGGTCTTGTGGGCAAGGCGGGCCTTGTGTGACTGCCCCGGGATCCACGGGCGGGAGCCGGCAGCGCGGGCGGGGGCGATGGCGGAGCGGCCGCAGGGTCCGTGCTGGCTGGAGCCCGGCCGCAGGAGCAGCCCCGCCGCCGGCCGGACACCCCCGTCTTCTGTGCTCCGGGCGGGCTGGGCCGAGGGCAGGGGGAGCCTCGGGGGTGCTGGGGAGGTCTTCGGGGCGGGGGGACCCTTCCCCAAAAAGCAAGCGAGCTATAAAGCAGAGGGGCTGTCCCGGCAGGAGCGGCAGTCCCGGATCTCACGGCGATGTGGCTGCCAAGCGGCGACGACTCCGGCCCCCTGAGCTCCCCGATCCCACAGCTGGCGGGTTCCACCTGCCAGGCTCTTCCCGTCCACGGGCAGCGGATGAAGCTGCCACGCCCTCGGCTGCTGCCGGGACCCCGCAGAGCCCCCGAGCACATCCCAAAGCAGCTCCGGCTCTCCGGGAGCCCTGCGGCACGACGCTGTCACCCGGCCGGTGGCACCAGCTGTCCCCCTCCGGGCACGCTCCAGCATCCCAAATGAGCCCGCAAAGCGCAGCAGCACCCGCCGGTCCCGCACCGGGAGCGCTCACAGCAGCCCCCGACCCGAGTCACACCCAGAGTGTCCCCTCGCTGTCCCCAGGAGGGGACAGAACCCCAGGCCCGACAGTGCGGGACCCCATCCCACACGAGAGCTCTGTGCCAGTGCTGGGCCCTCCTCCCGGCAGCGGCGCTGATGTGGGGTCCCTCATTCCGGTACAGGACACCCCATTCCAGTACTGGGCCCCATCCCAGTAGAGGCGCTGGAATGGGACCTCCCATCCCAGAGTGGGACACCCCACATCCCAGTCCGTGTACTGGGACAGGTCGCTCACGCCGCCACCGGATCACACTCCGTGACAGGTGCCGGTGTGGGTCCCTCGTCCTGGACGGGACACCCATCCCGTACCGGGTCCCTATCCCGGTACACACCCTCCTATCCCGGTACAAGCACCGTTACAGCATCTCCAGCCCGGTACCAGCTCCCCATCCCGGCACAGGGCGTCCCATCCCCGTCCGGGTCCCGTTATGGCATCTCCATCCCGGTACGCGCTCCCCCGCCGGTACCGCGCCCCCGTCCCGGCACGGGACCTCCATCCCCGCACGGGATCCCCATCCCGGGACAGGCACCGTTATGGCATCCCCATCCCGGCAGGGGCCTCCGCTCGGGGGACAGGGCTCGCTACGTGCGCCCATCCCGCCTGCAGTCCCCGCTCCCGATGCCGCCCCCATCCCGACCCGGGACCCCCGCCCCCCTCCCGCTCCGCGCCCCCGCGGCGCGGCCCCGCGCTCTCACCCGGGCCGGCCAGTGCGGGTAGCCCTTCATCTTGGCGAAGACGAGGTCTCCGGGTTTGAAGCTGTGTGGCATGGCGGCACCGGGCGGCACCGGGCGGCACCGGGCGGCACCGGGCGGCGCGGCGGGCGCGGGGGGCACCGGGCGCGGGCAGGCCCAGCCCAGGCCGCGGCAGCACCGGGCAGGCGGCGGGGGCGGCCCGCACCGCACGGCACGCAGGATGTCCCGCCCCCGGCGGCGGCCGCGCCGCCCATTGGCCCCGCCGCACGTCGCTCGGTCTGCCTGGCCAATAGGAGGCGGGCGGTGGCGCGGCGGGATAACGGGATTGGACCGCGCCGCCGGAGGCGCCGAAGCGGGGGGCGCTGAGGGGCGGGGCCTGAGGGGCGGGGGGGGCGGGAATGGGGACAAGGACCTGAGGGGAGACAGGGACCTGAGGGGAGACAGGGACCTGAGGGGGGGAATGGGGACACCGACCTGAGGGACACAGGACCTGAGGGGGGAATGGGGGATCAAGGATCTGAGGGGAACAAGGACCGGTGGCTGGGACTGAGGGGGGACGGGGCTATGGGGGAGGAAAAGGATTCAGTGAGGGTTTGGGACTATGGGGGTGTCAGGGCTGTGAGGTTTGGGGCTATGGGGCTGTCAGGACTGTGGGGTTTGGGGCTGTGGGGGTGTCAGGGCTGTGAGGTTTGGGGCTATGGGGCTGTCAGGACTGTGGGGTTTGGGGCTGTGGGGGTGACAGGGCTGTGGGGTTTGGGACAGGGGGTGTCAGGGCTGTGGGGTTTGTGGCTGTGGGGGTGTCAGGGCTGTGGGGTTTGGGGCTATGGGGCTGTCAGGGCTGTGGGGTTTGGGACAATGGGGGTGACAGGGCTGTGGGGGGACAGGGGTGTGGGGACAGGGTCCGGGCTGTGGGTGGGAAAGCAGGGGTGGGCTGGGGGTGCTCGGGGTGGGACAGACCCGATCCTGCCCCAGCCCTGTCCCCAGCTGGGCCCCCGGCCTGGGGCCGCGGCTGAAGCCCTTCCCGAGGGCCCAGGCTCCTCCTGGAGCGGGGAGGGCGCGGGTGGCCATGGCCCTGGCCCAGGACAGGGCCACCGGGACACACACTGGGGCCACACGGGGGGAACGTGACCCAGCGGGTTCCAAATCTGCGCTCAGGCTCCGTGAGCTGGGCTGGGGGCTGGGCTGGGGTTTAACCCAGCTCTAACCCAAACTGGTTTCTCTGCAAGGTCATGGAAAGGGAAGCAGCCCCTGCCCACACCGGGCTGCTCCCAGCGCCCAGCGAGAGCCGGCCGGGAGCAAAACCCAAACCACGACCCAGGTGCTGGGGAGAGATTATTGCCAGGGGGTGAGGAGGGGAAATCCCGCTGCAGGAATTCCTGAAGTCTGGGGTGTCGGGAGTGCTCCCTGTCACACTGTGAGTGAGGCCTTGCTCCTGCTGGGCTGTGCCACGACCCTGCTGTGCCATGTCCCTGCTGTGCCATGTCCCGGCTGTGCCATGTCCCTGCTGTGCCATGTCCTGGCTGTGCCACGACCCTGCTGTGCCACGTCCTGGCCTTGCCATATCCCATCCCGGCTGTGCCACATCCCAGGCCATGCTGCATCCTGACCGTGCCACATCCAGTCTGTGCCATATTCCGGCCTCGCCACATCCCAGATTTTGCCGTATCCCAGCTGTGCAATATTTCAGGGAGTGCCATATCCTGGCCGTGCTGTACCCAGCTGTGCCACATCCAGCAGTTCCGGGGCTCTGGATGTTGTCCCCTGTCCTGTGCCACAGCGGTGGCAGCGGATGGCAGAGCCAGCTCTCAGTCTGTGATTCCCACTGGCGATGCCGGGCTGTGTCCAGCCTTCATCCAGGCGTTTCTCCGGGGTGTCCCTGGTGTGGATCCCTGCGCCGGTGCCACCCGAGGGGCAGTGCCAGGTGCTGCTCCACAGCACAGGTGAACACACAGCCCCCGTTCGGGGTGGGATCCCCCTGATCCCGGGAATCGCAGCCCCTTCCTCGGCTGCGAATGTCCCGTGTCCCACGAGGAGAGGGAGCAGGAGTTGTGGTGGAAACAAACCCCGTGACAGGGCGGGACACGCAGGAGGAGCATTCCTTGTGTCCATCCCCACTTTGGAGCCTTTGGCCAGGGATGGGACGGACACGAGGCCGCTCGTCCGTGTGCTTTGGGCTCCCCAGCCCCGGCTGTGTCCCCGCTCCACGCCACGTTCGCTCCGGAGCTGCCCAGGGCTCCTCTCGGGCTGCTTCGCTCACACACCGGGGCTGCTCCTGGGGCACCGGGGGCCGAGGCTGCTCCGTGGGGCTGCGGCTGCAGGTTTGGGGGTGGTCTGGGCTCCGTGAGGCTCCGTGGATGCCGCCGGGGGTCCGGGAATGCAACCCGGGCTCTGTGCAGGTCCGTAGGTCCCGCTCTGCTGTCCGTGGGTGCCGGTCAGGGATCCGCGGGTGAAGGTTTCGGGTCGGTGGGTGCCGGTCAGGGATCGGTGGGTGCCGGTCACGGATCCGTAGTTGCCGGTCAGGGATCCGCGGGTGCCGCCAGCCCCCGGTGTCCCCGGTGCCGGTGTCCGTCCCCCCCCGCCGCCCCATCCCCGCCGCCCGAGCGGGGCCGGTCCCGCCCCGTTCCGGTGACGGCGAGGGCGGGCCGGAAACGCGGGGGGGGCGCGGCCGCCCTGCTCCTGTCCCGGCCCCGCCAGCCCGGCCCCGCTCCCGTCCCGACCCGCTCCCATCCCGTCCCGGTGCTCCCAGCCCGGCCCCGCTCCCGGCCCGGCACCGCCATGCGCAAGTTCTTCCAGGAGATCAAGGCGGACCTGAAGTTCAAGACGGCGGGGCCCGGGCAGAAGCTCTCGGAGCCGTCCCGGTACGGGCTGGGGGGACCCTCCGGTAACGCCACCGCCGGTAACGCCACACCCGGGCACCAGCGGCCCCTCCGCGGCCGGTACCCCCCGCCCTGGGCCCGGAACCTCCCCGGGACACGGCGGGGACACGGGGCTGGGGCCAACGACACCGGCGGGCCCGAGCGCTGTCACCGCGGGGCTGTCACCGCGGGGCTGTCACCGCCGGCCGGGCCCGAGCGCTGTCACCGCGGGGCTGTCACCGCCGGCCGGGCGCGCACGGGCCGTCCCCGAGCCCGCGGTCACCGAGCCCGTGTCCTCCGTCCCAGGGCCCCCAAGGAGAAGCCGAAGGCCGAGGTGGCCCCGAAGCCCCGCCAGGCCCCGACGGATGAGGCGCAGAGGGCGGCGGCCGCGGCGCTGGCGCGGCTGGAGCTGAAGCCCAAGGGAAAAGCAGCGTCCTCCTCGCAGGAGGCCATCAAGAACCAGGGTAGGAGCGGAACGCGGGGATTTTGGCTCCGGCAGAGCCCGGGGACAGCGGGCCCGGCTGGAAAAGCGCCCGGGTCCAGCTCTCGAGGGTGTTTTGGGGCAGCTGTTGTGGAATGGGGTCATGCACAGCCCTGGGCTGGGACACCACACCTGGGCAGGTGTTTGTTTGTCAGGGCAGCGCTGAGCTGCCCAAAAGCCTCAGGAATGCGCTGAGCCTCCACTCGAACCGGGGTTTGTCTTGTAGTGAGAAAAGAGCTGATGGCCGAGGCAGCTGCCAGCGAGAAGGGGCTCCCCGTGGAGGAAAAGGTGAGGGGGATGCTGCCATTCCCTGTCCTGGGCCATTCCCTCGGGGCTGCTCGCCCTGTCCTGGGTGGATCTGCCAGGGTATTTATGGGCATAACCTCCCCAAAACCTCCCCGTGCTAACTTTGGTGCCTGGTTTTATCTCCTGCAGGAGCAGGAGGAGGAGGAAGGGGCAGCTGCTCCCTCTGTCTCAGGGGTTTATTTCATCTGCCCCTTGACCGGTGACATTGTGAGGAAAGACCAGAAGGAGAAGCACCTCCGAGAAGCCATCCAGGCAGTGAGTTCTCCCCTCCCTCCTCTTCCAACTCCTTCTGTGCCATGGGTCCCCTCCAGCAGTGACCTCCCCAACCCTCCGCCTCTAAAATCCCCCCTTTACCTGTTAAACCGTGCCTAGCCCAGCAAAAGGGGAGCCAATGAGCTGAGCTGGGGTCAGCTCCTCCCTGAGCAGCTTCTCCCTGTCTCCCCCAGTATTTCTCCGTGGACCCAGTGGCTGCTTCCATCATGGAGATCCACACCTTCAACAAGGACCGGGACAAGGTCCGGGCGTGCGTGGAGACCATGGCCAAGTGAGTGTGGCTGAGGGCACGGGCAGCTCATCCCTTACCAGGTGGATTTTCTTGCTGTGCTCCTGGCAAAGTCTTTTTTTGGAAGGAAACTGAGCTCTTGAACCACCTGACTTGTCAGTTGACCTGATGTCAGCGTCCTGGAAGATGCTGACACTAATCCAAGAGGTTTGGGAGCTGCTGGTTGTTTGGTTTGGCCCCGTTGATGGGTTTTATTTTCCTGGGTTTCTCAGCTTTTTTCTCTGTGAGAAATACTGTGAGGTCTCTTGTTTTCTCTCTGACCTTGGAGTGTCCTGCTTTGACCCAGGCAGTGCATTCCTCTTCCTGCAGGTACCTGGATAACATCTACCTCCATCCAGAGGAGGAGAAATACCGGAAAATCAAACTGCAGAACAAGGTGTTTCAGGTGAGCTCAGGCTCCCGCAGCTGCTCAGCCTTGGAAACCCTTGCTTGGAGCAAACTCCATCAAAATCCTGTCCTTTTCTTCCAGGAAAGGATAAGCTGCTTGGAAGGGACACACAAATTTCTCCAGGCTGTCGGGTTTGAGACGAAAACACTGCCTGTTCCAGAACAAGGCAAGAGCTCGGGGTGGAGTCAGGGCTTTGGGGGCTGCTGGAGTGTTGGGGGAGGCAGCTCTGGTTGCTGACAGCTCCACAGAGGCTGGAACAAAAGCAGCCTCTGAGCCTGCTCATTCCTTGTCGAGATGTGACATTTTCCCGGAGATCCTTGTCCCCCTCGTGTCACTGCCACGAGGACCGAGAGCCTCACGCCCCGTCCTTGTGGCCGCAGACACCACGGAGGAGTACTACGTGCTGAAGGAGGAGATGCTGAGCAGGCTGGAGGAGCTGAAGGACTGCAAGGAGCAGCTGCTGAGCTCGGAGCCCGTGCGGGCGCAGCTGCACCGGCAGCTCACGGTGTTCCGGCCGTCGCCCGCGGCCGCGCGCTTCGAGCTGCCCCACGACTTCTTCAACCTCACGGTGGAGGAGCTGCGGAGGGAGCAGCGGCTGCGGTGAGGGAGGAGCAGCAGGGCCCGGGGGACACCGGCCGGGGGCTCGTGCCTCTCCTGTGCCTCTCCTCGGGGCCTACAAGGGTCTGTCCCCGCAGGACAGAGGCGGTGGAGAAGGCGTCGATGCTGAGGACCAGAGCCATGCGCGAGAAGGAGGAGCAGAGGGAGATGAGGAAGTACAACTACACCCTGCTCCGGGTGCGCTTCCCCGATGGATACATCCTGCAAGGTACGGGAGACTCCTCGCCTTCCTTTGGCCGCCTCCAGAAGCTTCTGGGGGTTCTTGTATCAAAAGGGACTGGGGAGTGGGGTGCTGAACGCAGCAGGTGGGATAAAGCACCCCAAAATCACGGTGGGGTAACGTTTCTCCGTGAAGTTTCTCTGCTCATCTCCCCCTGCCCAGCGTTGGGATTTTAAACCAGGATTGGACAGAGAGGGAAGAATCTCAAGGCATCATTAATTAAAGTCTGCTCTTCCCAGGCCTCTGGAAAGCTGGACTCATTAGATCAGTGTGTGACAGCAGCCAGCGTGGGGCTGCCTGTGTGATGTCAGACTCTACAACAGCGTAAATCCTCTGCAAATTTTCCAGTAGAACTCTGGAAATCATTTCAGGCTTTCCCAGCTCTTTGTTACAGGCTGGCAGGGGCTCCCAACAATTGACTATTTTTCTTTGGGGATTCTGCTTTTATGGTTTTCAGTTAAATCAGGCTGTGTGTCAGGGAAGTCGTTGATCAAGTCAGCATCAGTAGGTGAAGCCCCACAGAACCGACCACAAAAGGTTAGATTTTGGTAAATGCCAGACTCTCTCACCTTGTTTTCTCATGGCAGGCACTTTTTATGCCCGGGAATCAGTTTCTGTGCTCTACAACTTTGTGAGAGAAGCACTCAGAGATGACTGGCTGCCCTTTGAGCTCCTGGGACCCGGAGGTCTCAAACTGACTGATGAGAACTTGGCCTTCAATGAATGTGGGTTGGTGAGTGACAAAAATGATTGTTGGGACCTTCCAGAGCGTCTTGAGGCTGTCAGAGCCTTCTGCTGCTCAGAGCTGGGGGAGAGGTTTGTGTCCTTTGAGAGCCCCAGGCTGTGCCCTGGCCCCTCATTCTGAGCACAAAGCAGGGACTGCCTGGGGGCTTTGGGGCTGGGAGGGAGGTGCAGGAGGGAAGCACTGGGAGGGAAGTGCTCTCCTCCCTCCTGGAGCAGAGAGGGGAGGCAGCGATGCTGAGGGAGGGTAGGAACAGAAAGCCCAAAGCAGCAGCCCCTAAAAGGAGCTGCTTGCAGAATCCACCCGTCCTTTTCAGTCTGAGGATTTCCAGGTCTGAACACACCCAGGGTGTTCTAAACTCAAGGGTGACAGAGCAGCCCCAGCCCTGGGAGTGCCCGAGGCCGGGATGCAGCAGCCTGGGCCAGTGGGAGGTGGTGGGAGTGGATGGGCTGTGGGATGGGATGGGCTGTGGGAGCCCTGGCAGGGTGGGATGGGATGGGCTGGGCTGTGGGAGCCCTGGCAGGGTGGGATGGGATGGCTGTGGAGCTGCAGGGTGGGATGGGATGGCTGTGGGCCTGGCAGGGGTGGATGGTAGGGCTGTGGAGCCCTGGCAGGGTGGAATGGGCTGTAGGAGCCTGGGGGGTGATGGATGGGCTGTGGGAGCCTGGCAGGGTGGCATGGGCTGTGGATCCCTGGCAGGGTGGGATGGCTGTGGGAGCCTGGCAGGGTGGGATGGGATGGGCTGTGGGATCCTGGCAGGGTGGGATGGGCTGTGGGATCCCTGGCAGGGTGGGATGGGCTGTGGATCCCTGGCAGGGTGGCATGGGATGGGCTGTGGGATCCCTGGCAGGGGTGGGATGCGATGGGCTGTGGGATCCCTGGCAGGGTGGGATGGGATGGGCTGTGGGGCCCTGGCAGGGGTGGGATGGGATGGGCTGTGGGAGCCCTGCAGGGGTGGGATGGGCAGTAAGTGCCCTCCTGCCCTGCCCAGGTGCCCTCGGCCCTGCTGAGCCTGGCCTGGGACGCTGCAGTCATGGCCGATGTGGAGGCGGCGGCGGAGGAGGAGCAGCGCAGCGCCCTCAGGCCGGAGCTGCTCGCCGGGGCCCGGAGCCTCTCCTGAAATAAAGGGCGGTGCCTCCCGTGCTGCTGGGTTTAGACTCGTCCCTCCTTTTCCCGAGACTGCTGGAGCTGAGCTCAGAGGTGGCTGTGGTTTAGCTCTGCAGAGGGAGCCGGACCCCGCTGTCCCCTCCCAGACTCACAGGTGGCCTCTCCCAGTGGCCCTGGGCTGCTCCAAACACCAAACTGGAGCAGGGAGTGCCCGAGGTGTTCCCCAGGCAGGGGGGAGCAGTGCCCTGCTCCCTGGGAGCAGGGATTAGGGGCTGTTAGGCTGGACTGGATCCTGAGCCTGGGTATGGGGCTGGGTTTAGAGCTCAGCCTCCCCTGCTGCTTCTGTGTGCACTGTAACTCCTACTGGAGAGAAGCTACTTGGACAAAGTCACACTTAGTCTGAGTAAATGGAATTATTTAAAGACTCAGTTCTGAGCCCAGTTGCTTGAGCTGCGTTGTTGCTGTAGGTCTGAGGCCAAACCAGTCTGTGCTGGGGCTGGCACTGGTGTTACTGGGGCAGCACCTCCCCCTTGTCCCTGCACAGACCAGACCAACACCAGCTGCTGCTGGTGCCCACTGGGGACACAACAAACCCCAAATCACAGACAATCCTCTAAAGAACTCACTCCTAACTCAGCAGGCACATGGAGCTAAAGCCCCAGCAGGTTTGTTCTGCGTATCATCGAGTTTGATACCAGTTCAGCCCTGTCAACCAAACCTCTCTGTGGGACAGAGCCTCAGAATCCACCCCTGTCCTGTCCAGCCTGTCCCAAAAGAAGAGAAAAGATGCATTTTTTTCCTTTTCCAAAGGTAAAGCCCTGCTGCTGTTCTCTGGAGCAAGTAAGACCACAAACAGGATGGTACAAGAGCATAAATTCATATATAATTGTACATCATTTATACCCAAGGCCACGCTGTACAACATTATCAACAGTCATTCCCCAGTGGCATCACAATAAGCTTATTCCAAAATCCCTCAGCTACTTTCAGAGATAACTTAGATACCTTGCATTACAAAGAAGTAACAAAATTTCAATAATGCTTTATTAAGGACAGATTAATATGCAGTATTAAAAAAAAAAAAAAAAAAAAAGGCTAAAAAGCTAAACCCTAAAATTTTAAGCTTCCATCTGGTCTGAAGCAGAACAAAGTGCTGTCTTCTCTTTACAAGAAATGTGGAATACTTTCAAGTATCTTGGTCAAAGATACACAAGGTTTAAAATTTCCTAGCTCATTCTACATACATACAGAGGAGTTAGTAGGCATTTAAGTCTCAAATTGTATTAGATGGGCTGACCACGCTGCTGTCCTGGTGAGCAGCTCTTGTGCCACTGGATTCTGAAGCTGTGGAACCTGCAAAGGAGAGAACGTGTTGGGTTTGCTTTGTTTTTATGAATATCCTCATTAATCCAGTAGAATTTGACTTCTTTATGTTTTAGCTGTCTTAGAGCTTCCTGCATCTGTTGTGAGTCTCCTTTTCAACACTTATTTAAAAACTGGTTTTAATACTGGCTTCACATTTAATATTGCCAATCCCGAATAAAAATCACTTCAACCATAAAAAGGATTTTCATAATCTTTTCAGTGCTTTGGAGTCAGGCAGAGGCAAACAAACAGAGCTGCCTGTGTGGCAGCAGAGCCCCAGGCAGGGAAGCTGCTCAGTGGCATCCTCAGAACAAGAGGTGACAAACCTGAGGCGAGGTTTTCATCTCAGAGCCTGGTAATAAGCAAAAGCAGCTTAAGATTAAAGCCAAGCTCCTTGTCAGGCAGCCCCAGCGTCTGTTTTGGGAGGTGAGAGGAGCTCAGAGAGGAAGGAGAGCCCAGATAATGCCTGGAATGGGTCAAACACTGCAGGATTCATGTGCACGAGCCCTCATCTACCAGAGGAGCTGCCCAGCACAAACCCACTCTCCTCAGAGCAGGCTGGGAGAGCTCCATTGTGAGCAGGAAGAAAGAGCCCAGAGCTTTGGGAAGCACAGCACGTGCTTGGAGCCAGCTCATTGATCTGTGTGAGCTCCTGGAGATGAAAGGAGCTGCTCCACATCCTCGTCCCAGTGCAGAGGGGCTTTGAAGCCATTTTCCAGGGGATAACTGGGACACAAACACCAGCAAGTGCTCAGGTTGTGGAGCAAAAGCAGCAGCTGGGCTGCTCCCTGGTGTTATTTTTCTTTCAGACACTTTGCACCTTCGAGGAGGCAGCAGAGGGGTGAGGATCCAGACCTTGCCAGTCCTGGAAGGGGCTCTGCACGCCCCAGAGAGCAGCAATATTTACAACAATTCAGGAATTTACCAGTGGATCTGCTGGCACTGCCCCAATGCTCACTCTGCTCCCAGGAACAGCCAGGTGACACTGGCAGCCAAGTGCTGCTCTCAGGGGCTTTGTGCTGCTGAGGCAGTGGGAGGAGGAGAGGGCAGAACAGGCAAGAAAAGGTTGGAGAAGGCCATAAATAGCAAAGAAGCATCTAAAAAAAAAGGGTTTAAAAGCAGGAGTATCTAGGATAAAGAATCTAGAGAGAAAAGCTCAAGGAATGGTGAAAAAGGGGCAGAAAGTCCCGAGTTCAGCTGCAGAGTTCCTGCTCCCTTGGGTGCCTGCCAGGAGCCTGGTGCCCACTTCCCTTCCCACCTTTTCCTGGCTGTACATCCACAATCATGCAGTCATCATCTTCCTCATCTTCCTCGGTGTCTGCCTGGAATCCATCCAGCTCTGCAGCCTGCAGGGAACAGCAGGGAGCAGCTGTGAGCTGGGGGTGCCACGGGTGAGACCTGGCACGGGTCTGGGCACACCTGGAGGGAGGGGAAGCCTGCAACTCCCAGCTCCAGGAGACTCTGACTGGTGACAGAAGTCCCAGCACTCATCTGCAGTGGCACTGACGGTGGGGACCAGGCCAAGCTCCTGCTCCAGGATCCTTCCCCCTCACACAAGGTGAGGAGCAGCACAGGCAGCTCAGCCTGCATGGAAACCCGGCTCTGCCCGCGCTTTTGCAAGGGAAATCTCTGCCCCCTCTGTTGGTTGTTTTCACACAATCACAGACTCACAAAGGCCAGCTGCTCCCCAGCACTGCCAAGGCCACCACTGACCGTGTCCCCAAGTGCCACATCCACAGGGCTTTAGGATCTCTGCAGGGATGGGGACTCCAGCCCTGCCCTGGGCAGCCCTTTGGGTGAAGAAATGTCCCCCAGTCTCCAACCTAAAGCCCCTCTGGTGCAATGTGAGGCCATTCCCTCCTGTCCCTGTCCCCTGCGAGCAGAGCCCGACCCCCCCTGGCTGTCCCCTCCTCTCAGGGACTTGTGCAGAGCCACAAGGTCCCCCCTGAGCCCCCTCTCCTCCAGGCTGAGCCCCTCTGGATGTTCTCTCCCTTCTGAAGATGGAGAATTCCTGTTGCTTGTCCAGTTTGGAGCTCGTTCTCCCCCAGCTCCTCACCTTTGGCCATCAGCTTTTACCCAGGGAGTGGTGACAGCTCTGCCCTGGCTGCCCGAACTCCCTGTTCTGAACGGAGAAAACAGAGCCCAAGGAGTGACACAACCCCAGCCTGCCCAGCTCTGAGGGGCTGCTGAGTTTCATTTTTTTTTCCTTTCAGCTGGAACTGGAATGAAAACCCTGGTCCCCATCCCCTACAAACTGTTCCAGGCCAAGCCATTTTCAATTCACATCTTTCCATAAAGTCCCAGTTCTCAGATTAAATCCCTCCTACACATGGCAGGTACTGCCCACTTCAGCACCAGTTTTTTCTCTCCACAGCTTATGTAAGAGCACCTTTACTCACACGAGCCCTGGTGTGAGCTTCCCAGCAGGGAAACACGTGCCAGGGTGGGAATCTTGGCAGCTGAGCCCTCCCAGCCCTCGCCAGGCTCTCCCCGGGCTCCAGCCTGACAGGTAGGGTGGGATCTCAACACCTGAGCAGGGTGGATTGAGACATCAGCAATGAAAGGCTTTGGGGCTGTGACACCTTTGCTGGGAGCTGCACCTCCCCAGCACAGCTCGGAGAGGCTTTGAAGCATTCAGGCTGGTGATGTAATTCTCCTAAAAGCCTTTGTTTTGCTATTTCTGCTCCCCGCATGAGCTGCATTTCCAGTGGGTGCCAAGCAGAGACTTTTATCTCTGCCTTTATTTAGTGTACAAGAAAAAACCCAAGCAGATGGAGTTTGGGGGCTGAACAGCTTCTCACAAGTCTCTGATCTCTATCAATACCTGAATGCTGAGCTTTTTCAGGAGAAAAGCCAAAAAAGCCAAGAATAAATTGGGAAGGCAAAGCATAAAAAGCATCAAAAGCCTCATCTGTGGTCCATGGGAGGGGGGTGGAAGGAGAGGAGCTTTCAGGTCCCTCCCAACCCAAACCATTCTGGGGCTCTTTCCTAACCTGGAGCACAGGGAAGGAGGAACAAATCCAGAGCCAGGGATTTCAAAGCCTGCCCTGCCTGTGGGATTGCAAACAAAGCTGATAACCCCAAGCTCCAGCACCCCAAGCTTTGTGGGGGCCCAACTGTGGCTGAAGGGGCCAAGAGGAAACATGGAGAGGGATTGGGACAAGGGATGGAGGGACAGGACACAGGGAATGGCTTCCCAGTGCCAGGGGGCAGGGATGGATGGGGTATCGGGAAGGAATGGTCCCCTCTGAGGGTGAGGAGGCCCTGGATTGGAATTCCCAGAGCAGCTGTGGCTGCCCCTGGATCCTGGCAGTGCCCAGGGCCAGGCTGGAGCAGCCTGGGACAGTGGGAGGTGGCCCTGCCATGGCAGGGGTGGCACTGGATGGGATTTAAGGTCCTTTCCAAGCCAAACCACGCTGGAATTCCATGATCCCATTTTCCAGCCATGATTGGGCCCCAGCACTACCTGTGGCTGCCCCGAAAAGCAGAAGCAACAACAGGAAAACCACAACACAGCTCCCAAGCAGCAGCCCCTGCAATTCCAGCTCATTTCACCCCTATCAATTACTGTATTTTAAACCAGCTCCTGAATTTCAGCTTTATGTGTGTCAGGAGGAGCTGGAGCCTTCCCAGGCTGCTCTGGGCTGACTTGCAGCTCTTGGGAACCACCTTGAATCCCTTCCCATGCAACTGCTGGAAGTCATCAGCCCGGGCTGCACATCTGGCAGCCACAGGCACACATAAAACCTGCACACAAATTACACACAGCTGTAAAACCAAGGCCAGGCAGACTCTCAAACTATTCACAGCTTGGATGCAATCACTGCCACAGAGCAGAGAATGGAAGAACAGCAGGAGAGCAACGCTCCGAATGGAACACGGAGTCCAGGCTGCAGGCACACAAAAGAAACCCATTCCTCCAGTCCCATCATTTCACTTCTTCCCCCACAGAAGGGGTCTGCAGTTAAAGAGCTGAGCTGGGGGGCAGCCCAGGCTGTGAACACCCCCACAGCTCCCCCCAAGAGCTCACCTGAGCCCCCCAGGCTGTGAACACCCCCACAACTCCCCCCAGGAGCTCACCTGAGCCCCCCAGGCTGTGAACAGCCCCACAACTCCCCCCAGGAGCTCACCTGAGCCCCCCAGGCCGTGAACACCCCCCAAGAGCTCACCTGAGCCCCCCAGGTTGTGAACATCCCCCAAGAGCTCACCTGAGCCCCCCAGGTTGTGAACATCCCAAGAGCTTCACCTGAGCCCCCCAGCTGTTGAACACTCCACAAGAGCTGCACTGAGCCCCCAGGCTTGAACACCCCACAACTCCTCCAGGAGCTCATGAGCCCACCAGCGTGAACACCCCCACAACCCCAAGGAGCTCACTGACACCAGGGCTGTGAACACCCACAAGAGCTCACTGAGCCCTCCAGTGACTGTGAATGCCAGAGCTCACCTGAGCCCAAGGTGTGAACACTCCCCCAAAGAGCTACCTGAGGCCGCCCAGGGTGAACCCACAACTCCCCGAGTAGCTCACCTGCCCCCAGGCTGTGGAACACCCCAGGAGACTACTACCCAGGCTGTGAACACCCCAGGAGCTCACGCTGACTCCCAGGCTGTGAACCCCAGGAGCTCACCTGAGCCAGGCTGTGAACAGCCCAAGGCTCATTGACCTCCAGGGTGAATCCCCCGCAGCGAGCTCACCTGAGCCCAGGCTGTGAACAGCCCACAACTCCCCCCAGGAGCTCACCTGAGCCCCCCAGGCTGTGAACTCCCCCCAGGAGCTCACCTGAGCCCCCCAGGCTGTGAACTCCCCCCAGGAGCTCACCTGAGCCCCCCAGGGCTGTGAACTCCCCCCAGGAGCTCACCTGCTCGGCGTCCCGAGGCCTCTTCATGAACTTGGTGATGGACATGCTGCCCAAGGCCCTCCTCTTGGCCGCAGGGGGGGTGGGCTGCGGGGCAGCCAGGCCGGGCACGGCGCTGCCCTCGTCCTTGGCGGCGCAGGGCACGGCGGTGACGTAGCTCCACTGGCAGGGCACGGGCAGCCGCTCCTGCCCGAAGCCGCGCAGCACCTCGGCGTGCACGTACCAGCACATCCTGAACTCGGGCCTCTTCTCGTACACCGAGCTCTCCGAGATGATCCTCTTGAGCCGGGCCTTGGAGGGGACCCCGCTGTCCTCGCCAGGGCCCGGCGCCGGGGGGGGGCTCCCGTCGCTGCCCTCGGTGACGTCGCTGAAGCGGCCGCGGCGGCAGCACTCCTGGAACTCCTGGATGATCACCTTGCTCCCGTGCACGTTGCCGTGCAGCAGCGGCAGCAGGTGCCCGAGGACTGCGGGGGGAAAGGGGGAACGGCGCTGGTTAAAGGCTGGGAGAGCCACGGGCACAGAAATCCGCCTTGGTTTTAGAGATGTGGCTGCCCCGAGCCCTGCAAAAGTGTCCAAGGCCAGGCTTGGAGCAAAGGGGAGCTGTCCCTGCCCCGTGGCAGGAATTGGATGATCTTTAAGGTCCCTCCCAACCCAAACCACTCTGGGATTCCGTGATGCTAAATTTTATGTAGGAAACTCATCCCCAATACTAACAACACCCTGGAGTGAAATCCTCACCCCCTGTTCTTGGCCTTTATGTGAGTTATTCACATCCTTGTGTTACTCAGGTGCAGGAGAAGCTCAGGACTGGAACAGGAACCAGACTCTTTCCCCCACATAATAAACAGGCTCAAGCCCATCCTAAATCTGAGCCTGCTCAAGTCTTGTTGGCTTTATTTCCTAGATTGCCCAGAGCAGGAGTTTCTGGAGAGGCACTGCCAGAAAACTCCTTTCCAAGAGCTCTCAGATTCCTTGGATTCCAGACTTGTCAGAAACAGATCATCCTGAATTCACCACTCAGTGATCCCCCTGCTCCCTCCAAAGCAGAGCACAACAGCATGGGAATGACATTCACCCCTTCAGGTCTTACTTTGCTGATCTTTTGCTCTTTTTTTGCTACATTTCTGTGTCTGCTGCTCTTCCTCTGGGGCAGGCGGCTCCAGGACACAGGCTGTGAACTGCTGCAGCACCCTCAGGTCCGTGCTGGTGCTGCTGTCCTTGGCTGCCCCTTCCCACACACAGCCAATCTTCACAGGCTGCAGCACGTGGAACCTCTTGCCCTTGGCTATCAGCTCATCCCACTCCTTTGCCTTCAGCTTCTGACGAACCTTCTGGTTCTCTGGGTCACACTCCTGCAGCCACAGGGGACAAAGGACTCGTCACACCCGTGCCAGGAAAAAAAAACCAACAAAAAAAGCTTTTTAAACGCAGCTTTGGCTCGTGCTCCCTGAGCCACACGGGGCTCCTGAAGCGTGCAGGCCACCAGGTGCTTTCCTGCCCTGCCAATATTGACACGACACAGCTCACTGGAAACAGAGATGGAAACTCAGGCACAGCCAGCTCACTCACCTCTGTCACACCTTCATCTTCAGACAGGTACCCATGGGGTACAAAAAACCCATCGTCCTCATCTTCGTCCTCTCCCTCCTCCTCATCATCCTGCAGATAAATGGAGGAGAAGTTACACTGGGCTCCTGGAAGTGAAATTGGTTCCTGAATTTTTCAGCGTGCAGGATCCTCACCTCTTCACTATGGGAGAGACTTTCCCCTGGCTCCTCCTCTTCCCACTCTTCATCACTGTCCACTTCATAGTCCAGCAGCTTCTGCAAGAAATGCCAGCATTTCTGTCCATGCCTGAGAGCCCAGCACCAAACCCAGCCTGGCCTCCCAAAGCTGAGGGAACCAAACAGGGAGCCCAGGGAGCCAGACCCGGCCAAGCACAAAGAGGGGAAGGCCCCAGCAGGCTGAGGTGCTTACAGAGTCCTTGGCCCACGGATTCCTGGCACGGATCAGGGAGCTTCTCTTGTTCCAGGTGCCCCAGTAGGCAGGGCGGTGATTCTCACTGAACTGCAGCAGCTTCATCCTGCCAAACTTCTCCCTCTCAGGAACAGCATCAGTCTGGCAGTTATCCACCACCACCACGTCGCTGCAACACAGGGCAGGGCTTCAGGCCCACACAGCAGCTCCAGCTTTCCCTCCTTGGAGGGTCACACCATGGGGGTCATAGAAAAGCAGGCCTGGAATTGGCCTTTTCCCTGGAGGTGACCATGGAAACACATCCAGCTCACCTGGGATGGGCTGGGATAAAGAATGCTGGGTTTGTGACCTTCTGGAGCAATTGTGTGGGAATGTTGTGGTTTGTGCCCTTGCAGGGCATTGTTTGCCTGTTCCCATCACAGGGAACATCTGGGCAATGCTGCAGGGGATTGGGGACACTCTGGGTGCATCTTTTCTGTTTGGGTGAGGTTCTGTCCTGGGTGTGTGCTGGGATTGAAGGGATTCTCACTGTGCAATGAAGGTCTTTACACTTCTCCCTCCTGTGCAAAGTCCATGCCCTTGTGTGAATTCTGCACCTCCTCTCCAGTGGCAACCACTCCCTCCACCCCCCCTCTGCAGCTCAGGGTATAAAAATACAGGCAAAGCAAGCCCCCGAGCCCAGACTGACCTGTTCACACTGTCACTGCTCTCACTGACCAAAGTGGGCCCAGTTTTTCGTGGTTTGCGACATTTTAGATCCCTCAAGAAAGAAACTTCAGCATTCTGGGCGTGCAGGAGCTTATCCAGCTGTTCCAGGTAGTCTGGATCCAGGGCAACACGGCTCAGGGGGGCTAGGACCATGTTCTCCTTAATCTCAAAGGGAGCAAACTTCCCACAGGAGCCAGCAAGGGTCTGAAACACCGAGAGAGGAACGTCAGGGGGTGAGCACTGGGAAGCTGCAGCACCAACACAAGCAAGAAGCACCTGCTGTTGAGGTGCTGTGTGAGGTGAAGATTTAGGTTAAGTGAAGATTTAGGTTAAGCCCTTCCTGTCCAAGACTCCAGCAGATCTTCCAGGCAATGCAGAAGACAGAGCTGAGATTCACTAAACCAACCACAAATGTCTCCTGGAGTCTCTGCTCTGGCCTTTTTCTTAAAATCCTTTACACTTAAGACAAAACAATGTTTTGTCCACCCAAGAAGTTGTAAGGGGCAGCTGAGAAAGAAATCAGGGTATTTGTTAGAAACAACTGTGAGAGACCAAGACAGCACAGGCACAGCAGTCCCTCACCTTGGGGGCTTGTGGAGTCTTTGGTTTCTGGAAGAACCTGGTGATCTCTGCTTTCTGTGCGTTGATGCGCTGCAACGAGAGCCCAAAATGCAAATTGTCAACACAGAGCTAGGACAGAGCTCTGGAATTCAAGGTGAGCTCATGCATGACTCAAATTCAAATGCAGAGAGGCACAAAGCAAAGTTCAGGCAGTCACCAGCTCCCGTGACTCAACAAAAACAGTCATTGTCTTCCCTGGCACAAAGCAGGTTCCCTGTCACTGCCAGGGGAGAGTTCACTCAGAAACACACACAGGAAACACTTGAGAGGGTAAAAGCAAAGGAACCAAGAGGTGTGAAAGCAACAGGTAAAAATGTGGATGGAGCAGCCCCAGCAGGACAGAGGGGGACAGGCTGCATCCCACAGGGATCCACTCCATCCCAGCTGGCACCACCAACTCCACTGCAGTGCACAAGAACGTAGAGACAAGGCAGAGAGAGCATTTTTACCTTTTCCTCCTCCTTTAACCGTTTCTCCTCTTCTTTCTTTCTCTTCTCCTCAAGTTTTGCCCTTGAAAACAAGGATCATGTGAAGTGCCACCCACCAGGAAGGGTTTGTTTGGTGGGAAGCCCCAGCCCCTGCCCCAGACCCCACCACGAGGATCGTCTGTCAATCCAGCCCACACTGTTCAGTGCAGGGAAGGCTTTGTTCATTCCTCCTAGAGCAAATATTGACCCATTTGAGCCACAGAGCTGACAGGCTGCCTCAAGCTTCCCTCGACACCAGGGACTTTAAGGGATTGCCAAGTCCCAGGTAAGTGCCTCCAGCAACAGGGCCCCAGTGCCAGCACAAGTGACCGGGGTCAGGGGGGCAGCTCAGTGCAGCACTGCTGGGACAGGGCACAGCCCCTCCAGCATTCCAGACCCACCCCACGACCCTCTGGGAGGGCCAGGGAGAGGAGGGGATGGGAATCAGCACAGGGACCCCCCCAGGAGCTGCAGGACCCCAGGCACTCACTCCAGAGCCTCCTGCCTCTCCTTGCGCCTCTCCTCCTTCACTCGCAGCTTCTCAGCTTTCTCCTTCTCTTCCTTTTCTTTCTTTTCCCTCCTTTCTCGCTCTTTCAACTCCTTCTCTTCCTCTTTCCTCTTCTTGGCCTCCTCCTTGGCTCGTTCCTTTGCAGCTTTTGCCTCTTCCTTCAGCCTCCCCTTCTCCTCCCTCTCTGCCTGCAGCTTCTGGAGCTTGTCAGCGCGCTCCTGGTCCTGGGGGACAGAGGGGACACTCAGGGAACTGCACCCCTGAGGTGCCAAACCCCTGATGAGAATCAGCATTTCACCCCTTCAAAAGAGGAAACTGCAGCCACCAGCTGACCTGCAGCACCACCAAACATCCCCAAATACCACCCTGATCAGTCCCAGGAGGGAGCAGCCAGCTGAGCTTCCCTGTGCTGCCTCTCTGGAAGCTTTAATTATTCTTTTCTCTTAGCTAAAAAATAAAAAGGTGTTTCCATATCTCTGAGCATCAAGGAAAGCTCTGTATTGAGTCACCTTCTTCATTACCACCACAGCATTGTGGAAAATTAGATGGGAATTAAAAATTGTAATTATTCCCTTATTTAATAGGAGAGTTCAGATTGTTTCCAAAATGTTTCCTCCTGAGCCAAACTTTCATTGGGGGTCCCTTCTAGGAGTGAACTCGAGCTGATTTACACCATAAATCCATAAGGATTTTCTGCTATCACAGAAATCAGACTCTGATGATCCTTGTGGGTCCCTCCCAAGCTGGGATATCCCCCAATCTCAGGGGATAATGTGAATTTCCAAACTTCAGCTTGTGGAGCTTTTCCCTCGTTTGATTCCATTTCAGATCATCAGCGCCCTGAGCCTGCTCAAGGGGCACTCTGGGAACAGTGGGGGGAAGATTTTATTGGAAGTTCTGCCTTTTGTGAGGTTTCCTCCCATAACAACAGCAATTCCCACCATGGCTCTGCTGGCACAAAGGAGGAGAAAATGTCAAATTAGAGGGAAAGAGCTTTGGAGTGCTGCAGGCACTGGTGATGTCACCAGGAAAGGAGGATCCGCCTGTGCCCAGACACTCCAACTCCTCCCTGGGTATTTTCAGTTTTCTTTTATCCTCCCTGGGTATTTTCAGTTTTCTTTTATTGATTTCACATCTCTCCCTGTCAACATCAAGGCTTCCTGAGCAGTGTCACAACACAAATAACTGCAGAGAGGCACCACCAGCCAAACGGCGCCAATGGCAAGGAATCAACGCTGTCAGCCTGAGTCATGGAATCTGCTGGGTGCTGGTGTGAAGCTGTGGGCTCACTGGTGGCTCCAGTTCACTCCCAGCAGCATTTTTAGCCTCCCTTTCCCCTCTCTCCCTCACATCCCTGCTATTTTTAACCCAGCTACAGAAGGGAAGAAAACAACAGATTGGGATCCTATGTGGGGCACTGGGAAAAGCAAGGAGCTTTCACAGCTACAACTTCCATAAAACACACGAGTTTATAAACAAGGCACCGAGAGAGGCACAGAACTCCCGAGCACAAACCCTTCCCAGGGGCAGAGAAAACGAGCCCCAAAAGCCCACCCATGCAGCAGTGATTCTGGAAACTCCAGTGGCCCTCCAGCCTCCTCCCTATCAGCATTCCACAACTGACAGCAGGATCAGAGTTTGCTGAGGAGCTGCACCCAAGCAAACAGAACCTGGAGCTTGAGCATTCCCAGTGGTGGCATCCAGTGGTGACAATCTCTGGGAAGCCACAGACTCAGAGCCACGCTCGCCTCGTGTATCAGCAAACACAGATCCCACATTTCGGGGCTTAAACGTTTCCAGTCTCTTCCCAAAAGCACCCACAGCTCCCTCCAGGAGCGCTGGAAAGAGCCAAGCACTGGAACTGCCTGCATTAAAGGCTCTTCCACGCTCCTGAGGGTGAGGAAAAATGGGAAAAGAGATGCTCCAGGTGGGCTGAGAGAAAAGGGGAAGGCCTTTGCTGGCTGCTCAGGGGAGGTTTGGGTGTCAGGGAAGAGCCTTACTCTTTGCAATCTCAGCTTCTCCTTCTCTGCCGAACTTCTGTGGAATTTCTGAGGTACCTGGAATCACAAAATGCAAGTTTCAGAGGAGATGCTGGTCCCTGGAACCACAAAACTCCAGTTCCAGAGGAGATGCTGGTCCCTGGAATCACAAAATGCAAGTTTCAGAGGAGATGCTGGTCCCTGGAACCACAAAACTCCAGTTCCAGAGGAGATGCTGGTCCCTGGAACCACAAAACTCGAGTTCCAGAGGAGATGCTGGTCCCTGGAACCACAAAACTCGAGTTCCAGAGGAGATGCTGGTCCCTGGAACCACAAAACTCCAGTTCCAGAGGAGATGCTGGTCCCTCCCTTGGCAGCCTGGGTGACAGCAGCGCTGTCCCTGCAGATTGCACCCAGAGCAGGGAGTGGGGACACAGCTCAGGCACATCCAACCCCCCCATTCCCATTCCAGGATCCATCCCAGTGCTCCTGCTCCCAGTAACTCCTCACCTGTGCATGAACAAACCCCTCTGGTCCAAGGGAGCATCACGTGCACAGCACCCAGGGGAGCTGCTCTGAGCCACAGGGGACATTTCACCACGGCAAAGTCACCTCCTTCCACCTAAACCTGGCTTTGTTTGGGGTTTTTTGGCATCTTGCTGTGATATTTAGCTGGAACTTTATGAATATGAATACAAGGACTGTTTTCCACGTTCTTGCCAGCACAGCCCACTTATCTTCCACCAGGAGCAGCTCACTGACCCTAAACTCCAAGCAGGGCACACTTCTCATTTGTCTTTTATTTATGGGGGGGAAAAAAAAGTGTTTTATGCTTAAGAACGTTGTTCACAGCCTGGCTAAGGGCCTAACTTGTCAATATTTCAGCACACTGTGGCTTGATTTCCTGGATGCCACCTCCTCCTCCTGCCACTCACAGCCTCACATGGAAACTCTGATGAACACAGCCCAGCTGCTTCATTGTCTGTCTTTATCTGACACAGAACAGGAGTTCTGTCAAGTGAGGGCTCAGCTCCTCAGAGCTGTGTCCTCCCAGGAAAACAAACCTGCCAGGACTGCCAGCTGCACGGCCTGGGGTGCAGCCCCTCATTTTGGGGAGCGAATCCAGCCCTGCTGGCAATGCTGGATCACGCTGGGGTGCTTCCTGTTGCTCTGCTCCACTGGAAATACTTCATGCCTGCCTGAGTGCGTGTGTTTGTTTTAGAGATGGGAGATTGGGAGTTTGCACAGAGGAGGAACTGATCACTTGATAAATACAGCAACAGACCTGGGGGAGCCACCCCCGTGGTGTCCCAGCCACCTGAGCAGATGCTGCTGTCCTTGGAAGCTTCTCTGTCAAAACTGCCCCAAAAATCAGGGGCTTTGGGGCTCTCCTGCTGCTAAACTGGAACTCAGGTGACAAAAATCCCCCTCATCCAGGGCTTTTTCATGGAATCCCAGAATGGTTTGGGTTGGAAGGGACCTTAAAGCCCATCCAGTGCCACCATGCCATGGCAGGGACACCTCCCACTGTCCCAGGGGGCTCCAAGCCCCACCCAGCCCGGCCTGGGCACTGCCAGGGATCCAGGGGCAGCCACAGCGGCTCTGGGAAATCTGTCCCAGAGCTTTTCCATGCCAGCTGCAGGAACTCAGAGCTGGAAAAGCACCTGCACTGGCTGTGCTGGGGGAACACCCTCACAGGGATCCCAGCAGCTTCGTGGAGGGTGAGCAGAGCTTGGGCAACAGCACCCGAAGGACAGAACTGCTCTTGGATGCTGTTACCAAAACACAGAGTCCCAGGGTGGGCATTTCCTTAAAGAAATGCAAGTCCAGCAGCAGAACCAGGGAGGATAAACCCCTCCAGCTGTCGGATTTAAAGATTCCAAGGAGCAACAATTCAGTAACGAATCACCACCACCTTCCCCACACTCCTCACTGTCCCACTCGCCCTCTTCCCCCCCGATCCCAGGAACCCAAACACTTCACCCCAAAGTTTTCACCCCAGCTCTCACCCCAAAGCAGGGCAGACCAACCTTCCTGGCAGGTGTGGAGGCAGCCAAGGGGCTCGTGTTCCTCCTGGCCTCAGCCACGAGCTCGGGGGAGCTCCCGGAGCTCAGCGAGGAGCGGCTCAGTCCCGAGTCCCCCTCGTGGGACGACTCCAGGGCCTCGCTCTCCGAGGTGGTGCTGCCGTCCAGAGAGGTCCCCTGGGGGGATTTCAGGCTCATGATGTCCTCCAGCAGCACCACGGGCACCTTCCCCTCGAAGAGCACGTCCTGGGTGCCCTTCCTGCTGCCCAGGTCCTTGCAGGCCAAGGCCCCGGGGTGTGGCTGGGTCCCAGCTCCCCAATCCTGCTCTGCCTGGGCTGCAGCTGCACAGGGCCCCTCAGTCTGCACGGAATCCCCTGCTGGGCTGCTCTGGGGGGACTTGAGGCAGCTCAGCTCCTTTCCTATCGTGACAGCAGCTCCACAATCCACGGCCCCCCGCTCCGTGCTGTCCCCCAGAGCGTGGCCAGAGCCCCTGGGCGGGTCAGGAACGTCCCCAGGGTCACTTGTGTCACCTCCTGGGTTTTTCTGGATAAAGGGGTCCAACGGGCCCTTCCCGTTCATGAGTTTTGGAGTGAAATTCCCATCGGAGCCCAGCTGGCAGTCGTTCTCCACATCGTCCAGGGAGGCACCGGAGGCGTCCAGGGCGGGATCCTTGCTTGCAACAAAAGCACCTGGGGAGCTCTTGACTTTTTTCACTTCTGAATCCACATCGAGCTTTTCCTTTGGCACAGGGTTGAGGCGCTTGAAGGGCAGGCGAGCTGCAACAACACCACCAGGGCACTCAGTCAGGGAGGCATCAAAAAACTTCATTAATTCTGAAGCATCAAACTGAGGTGAGACACTTCGGGATGGTTTAACCACACCCAAGCCAATGTATCTCATAAAACCAGGCCTGAAACGTTCTAAATGCGTTAAAACCGTGCTGGATGAGAGAAACTTCCTTACCTTGGACGAGCTTCCGTGGGGGAACAGCAGCTTTGTCTCTGCACTCCATGGCTACGGGAGAAAACAACACATCAGCACCCGTGCTGAGCTCCCCACGAGCTGCAGCTCCCGCTGCTGCTGCTGCTGCCCGGGGCCGCTGAGCGAGGACAAAGGGGCCACGGCAGCCCCGGAGGCAGCGGGACCCCGCAGCCACAGAGCCCCCCAAGGCCCCCAGGAGCCGGGGCTTGCACCCAGCGCGGTGTGAGGGGGAAATTCCTGCCCGTGAGGGAGGGGAGGCCCCGGCACAGGGAGCCCAGAGCGGCTGCGGCTCCCGGGATCCCCGGCAGCGCCCCGGGCCAGGCCGGAGCACCGCGGGGCACTGGAAGGTGTCCCTGCCATGGCAGGGCAGGGCAGGGCAGGGCAGGGCAGGGCAGGGCCGGGCTCTCAGATCCCTCCCCACCCCAACCGCTCCGCGGCTCCACGAGCGAGGCCGCAGGGCGGGCCCGGGCCCAGCCCCGGGGCTCCGCCGCCTCCTTTGTTACCCCGGGCAGGCCCCGCGCACCCCGCGGCCCAACCAAGCAGCTGGCGGCGCGGCCGCAGCGCCCCCCGGCCCGGCCCTACCTGCGGTGCGGGCGGCGGCGCCGGGGGCGGCCCCGAACCCGCGGCCCGCGCAGCCCCCGCGGCTCCGGCGCCTCCCGCCCGGCCCGGCCCGCTCGTACTTGGCGGGAGCCGGGGCGACCCCGCGTCCCGCGCCGCTGATTGGCGGAGCGCGCCCCACGTGACGCGCCCGTCCACGCTCCCCGGTGCGTCTCGCCCCGCGATTGGCTGCCGCCGCGGCTGCCGCCGATTGGTGGAGGTGGCTGTCAGTCTGGAGCGCTGCGGGCGGTGATTGGGTGGGTTTGGGGGCGCCCCTGGGTCCTTGCGCCTGGGCCTGAGGCCTGCCCGCTCACCGGGCGGGAGCGAGGCCGCGGCGGGCCCGTCCCGGGACCGGAGCCGCGGGGGCCGGAGCGGCCTGTCCGCAGCACCGGGCGGAGGGGGCGGAGCCAGCGCTGCCGCGCGCAGCGCCACTACGGGCCCTGAGCCAACGCGCGAAATGGCGGCGACGCCGGCGGCCAATTAGCGCCCGCCGGTGCGAGGCGCAGGCGCAGACGCTGTCGCGAGGCACACTGGGAGTTGTAGTTTTCCATTTGGAGTGTCGCTCGCCCCATTTTCCCCCCAGGGCTATGGCGGGGGTCCCGGCCCGGTTGTCCCCGCGTCGCACACGCGCTCCGCTCCCTGCGGACGGTCCTGGGTCCCGCAGGAGAACTGAACTGCGGCGCATCCAGCCCCTGACGTGACCGCCCGTCCCGCCTATCGCGACACAACGGCTCCCCCCGCCGCTCCATCGCGACCCGCGGCGGTTCCGCCCGGCCGGCAGGGGGCGCGCTGGCGCTGGCGCGGCGCTCCGGCCGCAGCGCTCGGTGGTGGCGGCCGGGGGCGGGCCCGGGGCGGCGGCGGAAGCGGCGGCGGGGACGGGCCGGGCCGGGCCGGGCTGGGACGGGCGGAGCGTCCTGAGGCTCCCGAGGCTCTCCCGCCGCCCCCGCACCAGCTCCCGCCGCCCGCACACCGGGCCCCCGCCGCCACCGGGCCAGGCACCGGCACCGGCACCATGTCGGTGGCGGGGCTGAAGAAGCAGTTCTACAAAGCGACCCAGGTGAGGCACCGGCAGCCCGCGCCCGCTCCCGCCGCCCTTGGGCTCCGGGGAGGCCGCTGCTCCCGTACCGCTTCGGAGAACCCATCCCGGCCGCTGCCGCCCCGCCGGTGCCCGGTCCCCGCCGTTGTCCCGGTGCGGGCCCGCCGGGCACCCCCCGGTACCGCCGGTGTCCAGCCTGGCACCCCCCGGTATCCCGGTATCCCCCCCGCTCCCGGTGATCCCGGGGCTCGGTGCGGGCCGTGAGCGGAGCTGGGACCCCTCGGGCAGCCGGGGCTCCCGGGATGGGGCTCCTGTTCTCCGGCCGGACCGCGGGACGGCCCCGGGCACGGGAACTCCTCCGCCGGGACCGGAGCGTGCGGGGTCGGTGACACCAGGGGGGTCCCGCTTGGAGGGGCTCCCCCCGCACAACCGGGATGGATCCGGCCCCAAAACACCGGGAGAGCCCCGGGAGCGGCGGCCCCGGGAACACCGGCCTCGGGAAGCGCCCGCTCCCGGCAGGATCCCGGAGCCCCGAGCGCGGGGAGAGGGATGGGGGGGGGGGTCGGGAAAAGCTCCTCGGGGTCGGGAATTGCAGCCGGGATCGGGAATTGCAGCCGGGATCGAGGCCGGCGCTGAACGGGGAGTTCGTGCCGTGTCCTTGGAGCTCTTCCCCCGAATTCCCCATCCCTGGAAGTGGCCGAGGCCGCGCTGGACGGGGCTTGGAGCCGCCCGGGACAGTGGAAGGGGGTGCGGTGGGACAATCTTCCAATTACTGCATCTCTTCCAACCCGACCCATTCCATGGCTCCGTGCGGGAATCGGCCTCAAACAGAGTTCATAAAAAACCCCAAATGAGGGGTGGCCATTCCCAATCCCCCCGAGCAGAATTCTCCTTCCCACCGCTTCCTGTTAACTGTTGGGATGTTTTTTTAATGCCTTTTTGGGGCGGCTCGGGAATCACAAATCCCCCTCTGCTGCTGCTTTCCTGCCCCTCTTTTAAATTCCGGATAAATTTGGCACGGGCCGTGTTTTCCAGCACGGAGTTTGAACCCTCTCGGCTCATCCCACCCCTGCGTGTGTCGCCTCCTGCCTTGGCTCCCTTTCCCCAAACCCATTTCATTTACCCAGCAAAGCAAAATAACGAATTCCTGAAGTCATCCCCCACCCCCTTTCCCACCAAACCCGTCGTGGGTTTTGGTTTTTTCACAACTTCCATGGGGAAAGGTCGTGCTGGGAGCTCGGTGTGGGAGGGTTTTGCCGGCCTGGGTGCGCCGTGCTGGTGGCAGGAGCTGAAAACCCCTTGGCGACTCAGGACTAATGTGCTCCTAAACCCAAAAATATCACTTTAAACCCCTGATTAAGCCGGTTTTTGGAGGAATTACAAATTCTTCCAGAGGTGCTTTCACCCCTTTGCAGTGCTCCGGGGACAGGGACAGAGGTGGCCGTGATTTAGAGATGCTCTGACTGGAAACTGGGAGCCACTGGTCCCAGTTTGGCCGGTTTTTGTCTCCCCCTCCTTCCCTTTCCCCCTTTTCTCCCCTTCTCCCCTTTCCCTCCTCTGGTCCCACTCAGCCCTTGGCTGAAGGAGGGGAGGATTAGTTATTTTTTGGCTCTCCTCAAACCATCAGCCGCTGCCAAAGCCGAACATGTGGAAGATCTTTCCTGAGACGTTCCAGTTTTGTTCCACGTCTGCCCTTAATGGAAGGGGAGCGGAGCCAGGAGCGGGGTCTGCAGGGACCCGGGGGGTTCGGGATCCCTGTCCGGGCTGCAGCGGGAGCAGGGCTTGGCTTCCCTGCGATTCCTGCGAGCCCACGCCTCCCCTGGGTGAGGCAGCCGGGCGCCCACACGCAGCACAGAGCCCGGAGTATCCTGGAAAAAAACAAACCCATCCGAGTGGTGCTGGCAAACGCTGCGCATGGGGAGCAGCTCCCAGTGTGTCCAGAACAGGTTCTGCCTGTTCACGGCAAAATGTTCTGTAAAAAAAATCACAGAAAGCTGGGGGAAACATCCTGAGCAAGGGGGAGAAGCAGCAGCAGCTCGGAGCTGGGAGCAGGGTGGGAAGTCCCTGCCTGCCCGCTCCAGGGTTTCATCCAGCCGGGAATTCGCAGGGACCTTCTGGCGGAGAAACAGCTTCCTTTGCACCGTTTGGGTTTTGTACAAACTGATGGAAATCCCGAAATCCTGCGGATCTCACCAGCCGGTGGGCAGGACGGGGGAATCCCGGGGGTGTCACCGGGGATGGAGCAGCCTGGCTGGCACCGGGGCTGGCACCGGGGCTGGCACCGCCCAGGGTGGGGCTGGGTGATCCCGGGTCCTGCCTGGGTCAGCAGGAGGGGACAGGGGAATCCAGGGATGGTTTGTGCTGCTTTTCCCAAAGTCCTGCCTGGGTCAGGCTCACCTGGCAGCAGGAGCAGCCCAGGAGGGGACAGGGGAATCCAGGGATGGTTTGTGCTGCTTTTCCCAGAGTCCTGCCTGGAGCAGCAGGAGCAGCCCCAGAGCTCTCGGGGACAGGGGAATCCAGGGATGGTTTGTGCTGCTTTTCCCAAAGTCCTGCCTGGGTCAGGCTCACTTGGCAGCAGGAGCAGCCCCAGAGCTCTCGGGGACAGGGGAATCCGGGATGGTTTGTGCTGCCCTTCCCAGAGCTCCGCTGTGGCTGCTGCCCGTGGATCCTGGGGGGGTTTGGTTTGGAGGAGACCTCGGAGCTCCTTCCACCCCCTGGGAAGTGCCCAAGGCCAGTCTGGACGGGGCTTGGAGCAGCCTGGGACAGTGGGAAGTGTCCCTGCCCATGGCAGGGGTGGCTCTGGGTGGGATTTGAGGTCCCTTCCAGCCCCAGCCAGTCTGGGGTTCAGCCCCGGGCGCTGCTGTCCTTCCAAACTGGATTAACGTGCTCCCAGCGCCTGTGTGAGCTGAGCCTAAACCCTGCCAGGCCTGCCTGGGCTCAGGAGCTCTGCTGGCCCAGGCCACAGCCCAGCCACCTCCTCCTCCTCCCCATCCAGAGCCGCTTTCCCGAAGGGGAAAAGGCAAGTGCTAATTAAAACTCAGCAGCCCCTGACACACACACGCGCTTCCCTGAGTTTGATGACAGCTCCCAAGGCTTCCAGGGGTATTTTTGGCCATAAATAGCCCCTTGCTCCCTGCCTGGCCCGGGATGTGCTCCAGAGCCTCCCACAGCCAGCCCAGCCCAGCCCAGCAGGACCCACCATTCCCGAGCTCCCTGCGCCAGCAGGGAATGCTTTCCGTGCCCTGGGAGCTTCCAGGTGCTGCTGAGGCGCGGGAATGTGCTCCCAGAGCGAGTGTGACACTGAGGGGACAGCGTGCAGCTGGCACCCAGGGCATTTCCCCTTTTCTTTTGGCCTTTGTGGTCACTGCTCGTGGTGCTGCTGAACTGGGATTTCCTTCACTTCTCCTTGGGTTGGGATTTCCGAGGTTCTCTCTGCAGTGACTTCGTTGCTCCGCTTTCAGACGTGGGGTTTTTCTTCCCTTTCCCACATGAACCTTTCAAAAGCTCCTTTTTTGTTGTTTATTTTGGGTTTTTCGGTGTTAACTCAAAGCCTCTCCAGGCTTTCTCTTGGAGGCAGGAGGAGTCTTTGGGATGGTTTGGGTTGGAAGGGACCTTAAAGCTCATCCCATTCCACCCCTGCCAGGGGCAGCGACACCTCCCACTATCCCAGGATTCTCCAGGCCCTGTCCAGCCTCGGGCACTTCCAGGGCTCCAGGGGCAGCCACAACATCCTTGGGAAGCTGTGCCGGGCACAGCACCCTGTGAGCAAAGAGGGGAGCAGGGAATTCCCGTGGGAGGGATTTGGCAGCGTCAGGCTCTAAGCTCCTTATCTGTGCACGGGAATTTGGACTGGGAAGGAGCGGGATTCTGCTGCTTCCTGCCAGCCTGGAGCCTCCTGCCAACCTCTGTCCCACAGCAGCTGATGTTCCTGTGTTAACATTAACCTGGGCTGCCTTCCCCTGCAGCTCCTGGGTTTATCTTTCCATGTTAATCTGCTCCCGGGGCCGGGGGAAAGCCGGATTTGCTGGGATGGGATGGGGTGACATCCTGCAGCTCTGCTTCCATCCTGGAGCTTCCCCCCTGGCTCCCTGCATCCCTGCATCCCTGGGGATGGCTGTTCTGGGGATGTCTTTGCAGATCCACGGGGAAAAGGAGGCTCAAGGGGGGACCTCATTCCTCTCCCCATCTCCCTGGGGCTGGGATGGGGTCGGTCTGCCAGGGAACGAGTGACAGGAGCGGAGGGAGCAGCCTCAGTGAGGCTGGAATTTGATATTAGTGCAAATTTTTCCATGGAAAAGGCTGTCAGGCATTGGAACAGGGTGGAGTTCCCATCCCTGAAGTGTTCCAAAACCGTGTGGATGTGGCACTTGGGGACACTGTGGGGACGTGGTGCTGGCTCTGGGCTGGACTCAGTGACATTAAAGCTCTTTTCCAGCCTTTCCCTGCCAGGATCCCACGTGTGGCAGGGGGGAAGCGGAGCCTGCGTGTCCCCAAACCTCCAGGAGACAGGGATGAGGTGCCAGTGCCTCCCCTCAGGCCTGGCTGATGCTGACTGGGCACTGCCAGAGGCGCCTCTGCCACATCCAGGGCACAGCCTGCAGCCAGGATACTTTCCTGTGGATTCCCTCTCCTTTCCCTGGGTGATCTGGCATCCAAGCCCTGTCCTTGCCTTGGCTGGTTAATCATTGTTGGAGCTGAGCAGCCCCACAGCCAAGCAGCTTTCATTTTTCCAGCATTGTTCCTCTCCAAGAGTTTCCTACAAATCGGCTTTTCCTGTCCCTTTAAGGTCGTTCCTGCAGCCTTTGGGGTCTGACAGCAACGGGAGCTCTGATTCCTGGAAGGCAGAGCTGGGAAAGTCCAGCTCTGTGCATCCTGCTCCGTTTGCTGCCCTTGCCGTGGCTGATGTCAGCCAGGGAAAGTGTTATCCTGTGTTTGCAGCCGGGGGAATCAGGGATCAGGGCA
The DNA here is from genome assembly GCA_034509425.1 of Eopsaltria australis. Lineage (NCBI taxonomy): Eukaryota > Metazoa > Chordata > Aves > Passeriformes > Petroicidae > Eopsaltria > Eopsaltria australis. The sequence continues at coordinate 777,281 of JAVTVJ010000722.1, forward strand.
GGATCCGTGACTCAGGCCTGGGGGGGTCATGGGATGCTGAATCCACGTCATCTGCCTGAAATCAGGGATGGCTCCAGCTGATTGCACTGGGGATGGCTCCTGGATGCTGCAGGAGGAAATCCTTCCTCCCCCTTTTCCCTGCCACTGCTTTCCTCCTGGGAAAGAGCAAAGCAGGGATGAGCTCAGGCAGCCTGCCTTGTAAAAGCTGATTCATTTCTTTAGCACATCGGGTTTTTTTTTTCCTTCTTCCTCCTCTCCCCCATCCCTGCATATGCCAGTGCCTTTTGCCAGGGCTCCCAGCCCCATCCCTGTGGGAATGCCGGGGGATGGGGAGGGAGCAGGGCAGCTCCTCCTGCCTGAGACTGCAGCAATCCCAGGGCCAGAATCCAGCCTGCCCTCGGGGAGGGAACTGGTGCCCGGTGGGATGTGAGGGGCTGATCCTGCTGTGTCCCTGCTGCTTCCCAGGCGGGATGGAGAACTGCTGAAAAGCCCAGAAATGAAATAAATCCCTAATCCGGGCGGTTTTTTTGGCTGTGTAATTCCAGCTGGACTCGTTCACACGGAAGCTCAGTGCTGCTGCTGCTGCTGTTTCACAAGGCTCTGAGGTCGCTGTCCCTGCTCCTTCCCATCCTTAATTGCACGGATTAATCCAGCCTGGGATGAGATGCCCGCAGTGGGAGCAGGCAGGAGGCTGAGCCTGTCTTTGCCTGTGGATCTGCTCCCTCCGAGCTGTGCCATGGCCGTGTCCCAGCCTTTTCCTCCCTGGATCAGAGGGGAAAGATCCAGGTCATGGGCCTGGGAAAGTCCCACAGCATCCCAGAGCTTCCCTTTTCCTGCTCCATGACAGGACTCAGTGCAGGATCCGGCCCGTCCTGGCCTCTCCTGTGATTGTAAAAGTGATAATTAATATTTTTTTACAGATTTCCTCTCTCCCTCTCCCCCATCCCTTCAGTCAGCAATCCCTTGGCTTTCAGGAAAGGTTCCTCTGGCAGGAAAGGGCCCAAACTCAGGGAGGAAGGAGCTGCTGGAGGATCCTCTCCTGGTTTTGGGGCTGGAGGTGCCCGAGGTCCTGCTCCTCTCCCAGTGGATGGAGAATCCATCAGGAGAGTCTGGATTGCTCCAAGAAAAGCCTTGGAACCCCCCCCTTGCAGCTTTGCCACCAATAGCTAATTAATAGAACCAGTCCTTCTAAAGCCACTGGGAGTTTTAGGATCTCCTAATGCCCGGCTATTAATAAAGTTCATGGTTCTGTCACTAATTAAATTGCTTTCCTGCTCCAAAGGAAAAAAAAAAGATGAGTTAAACATCTCCATAATGAAATTCTGTCTTTGAGACAGAAGGTTAAATTTGCATGATTAAAGCTTTAAAGGGCTTTTCCTAATTGAGAAAATGCTTCATAATTCATCCTAGAGCCTGAAAACCCGGCTGCACCCCCTGGCTGGGCCAGGCTTTATTCCTCAGTGATAATTTATTAACCACTTTCCTGACCAAATCTGGTTTGGCATCGCAGGATTAGCTGCATTTAAACTTAATTTTGGCCACTTTTCGTGATGAAAAAGGCAGAAAAAGGGTGAACAATTATCTTCACCCGAGGCAAATCCACTGCAGGAGGAGGTGCTGGGTTTTTCTCTCTCCCTGATTTTCTTCCCTGGATTAGGAGCCCTCCCGTTTGCTGCTGACGTGGCTGCGAGGGAGCAGGGGCAGCACAAATCCGGAGTGCCAGATGTTGGAGCAGCTCCTGTCCCAGCAAAGCTCCTCCTGCTTGTCCGGGGGGAATTATAGAGGGCAAAAGGTCCGAGTTTTGTACCTGGCTGGGATAAAAAAATCATCCAAATGTCACCTCCCAGGATTCCTGAGCCACCTCTGGCTCTGCCTGCAGGGTAGGGAGGCCGCAGCGATGCCAAGTGCTGGGGAGGGGGGGATTTTATCCCATTTCAACCATTCCAAAACGAGTCTTGGTGTGCAGCGAGGGGAAAACATGGATTGGGCAGGACCTGGGATGGGCTGGAAGCTGCTGGAGCCCCTGGGTGTGGGGCAGGCCCTGGTGCAGGGCTCTGCAGGAGCTGATGGACGCAGGGCTTTGATCCTGGCAGCCTCGGGAGTGCCGGCATCGCTCCTTCCCGCTCTCCCTTCCCTTAGGATGCCGTGCTCTGCTCCGATAGCCACGGGGCTTTTCCTAGAATTGAAAGGAGCGAGGAAGGCGGGTGTTTACAGTGTCCTCAGCCCTTGCTGTCCCCTTTGATGTCCGTGTACACCAGGAGGGTGCTGGGCCCCGCTGCCGGCGTCAAACGCGCTCTGCTCGGGGCTCTCCCAGCCAGCCCGAGCTGCAGGAGAGGAATTTCCCTTCCTTTGGGGGACCTTGGATCTTTCTGGGTCTCCCTGATGGCTGCAGAGCCGTGTCCCAGCAGCTCTCCTGTCACCAGCTCCCCGTGTCCCACCAGCCTTGCTCCCACCATCCTGCAGGATTTGCTGGCTCCTCCGCAGCTCCTCCGCAGCCTCCTCGCTGTGGGTGATCCCAGCAGTGTCCTGCACCTCGGCCTGGTGTTTTTCCTGGTTTTCACAGGGAGCAGAAATCCCTTCTGCTGCTTTCCTTCGCAGCTCGGTGTTTCCCCCAGGGATTTACAGGTGTCTTGCACCCTCCTTTCCCCCTTTCCCGCTTGTTTTTTTGGGGAATCCCTCGGAGCACCGTGAGGGCTGACCCTCCAAACACCCACTGCAGGACGGGGCTGCTGGGTGCTCTTCCTGAAGCTTCACACCTGGAAAAAACAAGGATTGCAGTTCCAAGGAGGCACTTCCAGTGCTTTGCACTTTCCTATCCCGTGTGAGGAGCAGCTCCAGAGCAGCTCCAGTCTCCAGGGCGAGGAGCTGCTGCCTTTGCTCCCCCGGGTCCTGGGACCGGGTGGAGCTGCCAGGGAATGATGGCTCAGCAGCTTTGGAAAAGCCAGGCTGTGATTCACGGGGATGGGACACGGGGAGGCCGTGCAGGAAGTCTGGATGCAAGGCCAGTGCTCCACGTTTCCCCTCGGTTTGCTGAACTTCCTCTCAGTTGCTGGAGTCACTGGAAATGTGTGAGGGAAATCATTGCTGGGAGAGGGGAGCTGCTGCTGCTTCCTTGCATGTTTGTGTTTTCCCTGGAACTTGACCCAATTCCATGATTTTTATGTTTTTTTTCTTCCCCAGCTGAATAGAAATTGTGTCTGGTTTGGTTCAGAGCGGGTGAGAAATAATAGGGGAAAATGGGATGCAAATGGCTGTTGGGAGGTGCCGCCGTCCCTCCAGCAAGAGCATTCCAAGACTCCCGTGGAAACCTTCATCCTTTGGGATGAGTCTGCTCTGGGGGCAGGGTTTGTGCCCTTCAGCTCCTCTGTGTCCTGCTGGAAAAAGGAGCTGGGAGATCGCCCTGATGAGCAGGGAACCTGATAACCAGGGGTCACAGCCAGGGCTTGAGCTCTGCCCTGCAGCCCCGGAGAGGAGGAATTCCCGAAGCCGGGAAGGAGCAGCTGCATTGCGGAGCATCCTCGGCGTGCCCTTGGCTGGCCCGGCCTCGCTGCTGCTGCTGAAATCCTGGGTTTGCTTTTAATTCCCGCTGTCCCCGTTCCTGCCGCCCATCTGCTGGATGGAGATGAGTCACCCGATGCTCGGGAGGAGGAGGAGGAGGGCTGGCAGGTGGCTCCTGGAAAGCCGCCTGTGCAGCTCTTCCCTGTGCTTTCCATAGGATAAGATTACGGCCCGAGGTCACTGGGAAGCCTTTCCTCCTCTGGAGGGGAAGGGAAGGAGCTGTTCATTGTTCCAGGCTGACCTTCCTGCTCCACATCAAGGAATTCCTGTGGCGCTGTGGGGAGGGGACGGATCCCAGTCTCAGCTGCTGAGGGGGTGGGAAGCTCGGGGTGTTCCGAGCCACGTTTTCCCTGCGCACGTGTCCGGAGGCAGCCGAGCACCTCAAGTGCCTTGGCACGGGGCTTTCCCAAGCCAGCAATTCCAGGGTTCCACCATGGAGCTCATCCCGGGCGCTTGGGTGCGAGGCTCGGCCAGGACTGGCCTCTCCTGAAAGATGGGAATGGGAAAAGCACAGGGAAGGAGCTGCAGGAGGAAGCTGAGGGTTGGATAACGGAGTGGAAATGCTCCTGGGAGCTGTTTCTCAGGAAGGTCAGACAGTGCAGGGGCCGGGGGAGGGTCCAGGAGCCCCCAGGAAGGTCGGATCCATAGGGATGGCGTTGGGAGCCAGCAGCAGGGTGTGCTCGGAGGGGCTGGAGCCTGAGAGCTCCGGCTGCTCCTCCTCCTCCTCCTCTGGTTTGCCACGGGGGGATGTGAGAAATCCCAGGATCACAGAGTGGCTTGGGTTGGAAGGGACCTTGAGGGTCACAGAGTCCGACCCTGCCAGGGCAGGGACACCTTCCCCTGTCCCAGGCTGCTCCAGTCCCCACCCAGCCTGGGATCCAGGGGCAGCCATTGGGAATGTGCCTCCCTCTTCCGAGGCTGGAGGGAATTGTTCCTCCCCTACTCCACACAGTAAACACTGGGATCTGTTTTCTCCTCAAAGTAGGTCAGGAGTTGCTCAGATCAGAGTGTGCTGTGCTCTGGGTGTGCCCAGCTCGCCCCAGCCCGGGCTGCTGCTGCCTCTGGGGGAGGCATCACTGCCAGGATCCCATTGGAGCTGGGATCTGGGAGCTGGGATGGGCTGAACCTGTCAGAGCTGGGATCTGGGAGCTGGGATCTGGGATGGGCTGAACCTGTCAGAGCTGGGATCTGGGAGCTGGGATCTGGGATCTGGGATCTGGGATGGGCTGAGCCCATCAGAGCTGGGATCTGGGAGCTGGGATGGGCTGAACCCGTCAGAGCTGGGAGCTGGGATCTGGGATCTGGGATGGGCTGAGCCCATCAGAGCTGGGATCTGGGAGCTGGGATCTGGGATCTGGGATGGGCTGAGCCCATCAGAGCTGGGATCTGGGAGCTGGGATCTGGGATCTGGGATGGGCTGGGACACCTCCCAGGCCCAGCTGGTTCTGCAGGGAGCCTCCGTGGCAGCAGAGCCGTGTGGGGCACTCCAGGAGCAGCCCCAGGCTTTTCCAGGTGCTGCAGCTGGACTCTGGTGTGTTTGTCCAGGAGGTTTTGGGGACTTCCCAGCGCTGCCACTGCCAAGCTCCATTGGCTGAGGGACTGAAGGTCATTACAGAGCATCCCACAAACCTGTGCCACGGCTGAAACCGGGCACCAGCGATCCCAGTTAAGCCTGGCTTTGCTAAACTCCTTCTCCTCCGTGTCTGCGCCGAGTTGTGAGGGGTTCAAAACATTCCCACCCCTTCTTCCATGGGTTTGTGGGCTGGGATGAAGGGAGCCAGGGCAGAGCTGCTTCTCTGTTTGCTCATCTGTGGGTTTGCTTTTGTATTTCTTGAGGGGAACTCGCTGTTGGGAGGGTGGAGGGGAGGAAGAGGAAGGCTTTGATACCCCAGAGTCTGCAGGAATAAGGTTTTCAGTCGACTGTAGGGAACTGTTTTGATTGCAAGGATGGCAAATGTTTGATGTGTTATAAATAGGGCTGACTGCGATGGAAAAAAGAAAGCGAGTTTAAAAAAAACCCCTGATTTTTGGGTTTCTCTTGGTGTGTTTTGCTTGTTTGAGGCTGAGGGAATTAGGGATAATTTTCCGTTTTAAAATATTTAAAGGCTGGAGAGCAAAATATCAGAATGAGGTCTGTGAAAGGCCGTGGGGAAGCTGGTGATGAGCAGGGAATAACACGGACCTGGGCTCCCTCATCCAGGGGCTGGCCTGAGGGGATCTTCAGGGTGGCTCTGCTGGAATCTGCCCCTCTCCAGCTTTCCAGGAGCTCCTCGGCTGTGGCACCTTCCCAGCTTTATCAAGGACTTTGCTGATGGTGCAGCCCAAAAATCACCTTTTTTTTTCCCTCCACATCTGTCCCCCCTCTGCCCCTTGAGCGATGCAGGAATTTCCCAGCTGGGACTGCCCTGCTCTGCTCCGGGAGCAGCTTCCCCCACTGCTCCCAAAACCTTTCCTGGTCTTCCGTGCTCCTGAGTTCATCCTGGGAGCAGCTGTGCAGCATTCCCATGTTCCTTCCCCACTCCAGCTGCCAGGAGCATCCCTGTGCATCCCTCCTTCCCCTCTCCATGCACACACTCCATTCCTGCCTCTCCCCTGGCTCCACAGCAGCTCATTCCAACAAGGGCCCTTTCATTCCCTGAGATCTCCCCCCACGCTGGGCTTGGGCGCCAGGGGAGCTCGGGATTGTTGCCATTCCCAAGGAATCCCCCGTGGGCTCTGAAATGAAGCTGTGGAGCGTGGCTTGAGTGGAGAGGGGCCGTGTCCAGCCCCTCTGGATGAGCTCTCCCAGGGATGGACCCAGCTGGAGCTCCCGGGAACGCTCCCTGCACCCCAGGAACGCCAGGCAGCTCCGTGCTCTCCGATCCCAGGCTGGAGCTGTCTGGGGCGTGTTTGAGTGTGTCCTGGCTGGAAGTGAGGGATGCATTCCTGGCTGCCTCAGCCCTCACCCCCTCCCAGCAGGGCCCTGTGGGTGGAATTCCAGGTGAAATGCCAGCTGAGCTGCCAGGAGCAGCCCGTTGGGAGCAGATTGGATCTGCCCAGGCCGTGCCACCCAACTGCAGCGCCCTGGGCCAATATTTGCTCTGGGAAGTGTTTGGCTGAAGGCTCCAGCTCCTGCTGCTCCCAGGGTGAACCCCTTGGATGTGTCCAGAAACCAGGGAGGCCGGACTTGTTCTGCTCTTGCACTCCCAGGGAATGTTTGGTTTGGTTTGGTTTGGTTTGGTTTGGTTTGGTTTGGTTTGGTTTGGTTTGGTTTGGTTTGGTTTGGTTTTTAACCATTTCCGTCTCTGTTGGTGCTGTCCCTCCCCAGCCTGGATTCAGAGAGGTTGGATCCCAGCCAGGGGATCAGGGGTGCATCCCAAGCCTTCTCCTGGCTGCTCAGGAAGTAAAAATGCAGAAAGATTGTCAGCACATCCTCTAGAAAGCCCCCATGGCTGCTTCCTGGGGGAAGGGCTGCTGGAATCTGCAGCGCCAGCATTCCTCCAACTGCCTTCCAGCTCCCTAAAGCCAGGCAATGTATGGATAAACCCTTCCTTCCTTCCTTCCTTCCATGGATGGCTGGATCCTTCCTGCCTCCCTCCCAGCCAAGGGTGAGATCCTGGAGAGGTCAGTGCTTCCCAGAGGAAGGAGGCACCCCCTTCCCATCCTCCCCAGGCCCTTTGGGGGCAGCACGATGGGATGCACAGTGTGGAAATTTGGGAATTTGGCTCCCAATTGCATCGTGAGGCTCCAGGTTAAACCAGGAGCTGGTGATGGCTCCTCCTGGCTCGTGCCTGGGGGATCTGCCTTGGTTTTCTCCCTTCCTGGTGGATTTGGGAGCGTGGGGCTGTGGGGATGGAGCCCCTCCTCCTTTCCTCCCGTGCTGACGCCTCCCAGTTTAATTAGAGCCAGCAGGGAGAGAACCTCAATCTTATTATTCCCTCCCAGCAGGGCAGCAGCAGCATTTCTTGGATGTCAAAAGGAGGATTAAATTAGTCTGGAAATGAGGGGGTTTTGCCTCCTTTGCTTCTCTGGGCTCTCCAGAGGGTGTGGAGCCTCCGGAATCGCTGTGGTGACGGATTCTGCCCGGCTGGCAGGCGGGCCCCTCGGAGCAGAGTCCTCTCAGGGGTTACTTACAGCTTCCCAGGCCCCAAATCCAGGGAGAAAAGTGGGAATGGAACTGCTCGGGATGGCTGCACCCTGCCCAGGTGTGTCAGGGAACAGAGCGGGCTCCTGGAGCTGCCTTGGCAGAAGGGATCCCGTTCTGGCTGTGCATTCTTGGCAGGGGACAGGGGGTGGCAGCTGGGGCAGAGCTGAGCCCTGCTGAGCTTGTCCTGGCAGGCCTGGCTGCTGCTCCTGGGATGTTTTCCAGGCTCGAGAGGAGAGCGTGCCTGCCCAGCTCGGGGCTGGGGCGTGTGCTGGCACCCCGGCCGTGCAGCAGGCAGCCAGGGCAAGCAGGAAATCACACTCGGCTGCCTTCTCCATCTGCAGGCAGCTGGGGGTGAGGAGTTCCCCTGGAGCCGCTTCCGAGGGCTGGCCAGACATGGCGGGGAGCAGGGAATGGGGAGCAGGGAGCAGGGAATGGGGAGCAGGGAATGGGGAGCAGGGAATGGGGAGCAGGGAGCAGGGATTGGGGAGCAGGAATGGGGGGCAGGGAGCAGGGATTGGCCAGCCTGGCTCCCTCTGGCTCTGTCCTGTGTCCCTTATTGGGGAGTTAAAGCAGGAGAGTGAAATCCAGAGCTGGGTGAACCAGGACAACTTCCCCTTCCCTTCCCTTCCCTTCCCTTCCCTTCCCTTCCCTTCCCTTCCCTTCCCTTCCCTTCCCTTCCCTTCCCTTCCCTTCCCTTCCCTTCCCTTCCTTTCCCTTCCCTTCCCTTCCCTTCCCTGTTTGGTGTCTCTGAACCTGGATAATTCCCTGAAGGGATCCCTCCACCTCTTCCTCAGAAAACATCCAGGCCCATTTTGTGTCCCCACGGGAGCAGGAGTGTTCCAGAGGAAGAAAGCCTCGATAAAAATCAAATATTTGATGTTGGAGTAAACAAACGTGATTGTTCCTTCAGCTCTGGAGTTTTCAGTACAAGCAGGAGCAATCCTGGCGGTGCCCCCGGACAGCCCTGGAACCCTGGGAGCCAGTGCCAGCTTTCCCAGCCCACTTTGGATGTCTGGATGCAGAATTTGCTGTTGTTTGGGGCAAAATAATCACGAATTGCTCTCAACAGCTCCCTGACAGGAGGGTGGAGCCAGGTGGGGGTCGGGCTCTGCTCCCAGACAAGAGGAAACGGCCTCAAGCTGCACCAGGGAAGGTTTAGATTGGAAATCAGGGAAAATTCCTCCATGGAGAGGGTGGCCAGGCACTGGCACAGCTGCCCAGAGCAGTGGTGGAGTCCCCATCCCTGGAGGTGTCCCCAGAGTGTGTGGGTGTTGCACTCAGGGCGTGGGTCAGACTCAGTGACCCTGGAGGTGTTTTCCAGTCTCAGCAATTCCATGATTCCAGATTTGGCTGCTCCCGTGCCCTGCACCCCCAGGCTCTGCTGCTGCCCTCAGCACGGGGCTGGCATGGGGACATTGCCCTGCCTGGGCTGCAGGAAGGACCCTTTGGGGGGGGGTTAATTGGGACAGTGACTGTGGGGTCAGGGAGAGGGGCTGTCCTGGGGCCAGGGATCCCAGCAGGAAGCTGCAGAGGCCTTCCCATGGATGGCCCAAATGAGCCCTGACTTCCCAACTTGTCCGGCATCTCCTCTGACAAAGAATTCCAGCCCCTTGTCCCAGATCCCGAGCTGCTCCAGCCGTGCCAGGCTGGTGGCTCTGCTGTGCCCAGGCTGCTCTGTGCTGGCTGCTGGCAGCTCAGTGTGTTCATTCCCTGTTTACTTGGATTTTGCCGCGTGTGAAACGGAGTCCTTGGCTCCAAACGGAGCTGAGAGACGCTTGTGCTGCTTGTTTTTTTCCAGCAGGCGTTGGAGTTGGAGCCGTGGGCTGGGATTTGAGGAGCTGTGGAGCTCCTGGTGGGTGAGGAACATCCTGACTGAGCCGAGCTGTGGGTGCTCAGGGGTGTTTGGGGGCTCTTTGAGGGGCTTTGGGCTGTTCCTGCCTCCTGCTTTCTCCTGCAGGTGCTGTGTGGACCATCCCTGTTCCCTTTCTCCTCCAGGGAATTCCCCCATGAGGTGGAAAAATTCAATCAGTGCCTGACCCTCCTCTCTTGTCCTTCCTCCACAGCTGGTCAGCGAGAAGGTCGGGGGGGCCGAAGGGACCAAGTTGGACGATGACTTCAGGGAGATGGAAAAGGTGAGTGGGGAACCAGAGGAATTCCCCAAAATCACCCCGTGGATCCTGTGGGAATGGCTGAATCCCTGAGCTGATCCTCCTGTCTCCTGCAGAAAGTGGACCTGACCAGCAAGGCTGTCACAGAAGTACTGACCAGAACCATAGAGTACCTCCAGCCCAACCCAGGTGAGGGCCTGCACCTCCCCTGCCCCTTCCCAGCTTTCCAGGGAATCAGGGAGATCAGGGAGATCCCTTTTGGTCCAGGTTTGGGTCAGGTGGAGATCTGAGCACCCCTCGTGCCCTGAACCCAGGCTGCTGAGCAGGGAGAGAGCAGACACAGCCTTTGCCTCAGACCCAGAGAGGCCCTAAGGGGGCTGGTTTTTCTTGGAATATCCAGGAAAAGTGGTGTTTCTGGGCTGGGAAGGGGTGGCTGGCTCTGTCAGCCCTGCATGCTTCCAGCCAGCTGCTCCAGAGAGCACTCCAGGGACCCTGGGAGGGCTGGGGAAACTCCTTTGGCCTTCCCTGGCCAAGCTGTGGGGAACTATTTTTGCTTTGAGTCTTGGAAAAGAACCTTTTTTCATAGCAAGGAAATATTCCTGGGGGATGGAGACAACGGAGCCTCTTGGCTTTGGGTGTAGCAGGGGGCATAAACAGAACCCTGAGGGGTGCAGGGGATGCAGGAGAGGCTGAGGCTGAGTTTTGTGTGGCAGCTTCCAGAGCCAAGCTCACCATGCTCAACACCATGTCCAAGATCCGCGGGCAGGTGAAGAACCCCGGGTACCCCCAGTCCGAGGGGCTGCTGGGGGAGTGCATGATCCGCTACGGGAAGGAGCTGGGAGAGGATTCCAACTTCGGTGAGTGTCCCCTGGGGGACTGGGGGGGCACTGGGGGAGGCTCCTGATTCACTTCCAAGGTGTCACTCTGAATTCTGGGAGGGTTTGGGTGAGCTTTGTGGCACCGAACAGTGCAGGGGGATGGAAAGAGGTTCAGAGACTTCCAGAGTGAGCAGATTCCAAGGGAAAGAGAGGAGGTTTAGATGGGATATTGGAAAAATGTCCTGGTGTGAGGGGGGTGAGGCCCTGGCACATTGTCCAGAGCAGCTGTGGCTGCCCCATCCCTGGGAGTGTCCTGGGACAGTGGAAGGTGTCCCTGCCCCTGGCAGGGGTGGGGCTGCATGGGCTTTAAGGTCCTTCCATCCCAAACCATTCTGTCAGCCTGTGATCCCAGGTATCCTGGCTCTCAGTCCACTTCCTTACTAAACACTGAGCTAAATTTGCATGTGAAATAAAAACTTCCCTCTAAAGGGAGCAGCGCAGCGGGAGCGGGGCAGAGCAGTGCTGGGAGTCTCACACAGCTCTTAGGGATCCCTTCCAACCCAAACCTTGCCGTGATTCCATGGGGAAGCTGAAGCCAAGAAATCTTCTGGCTGTTCCTTGTAGCCACGTGTGGCTGGCAGGGAGGAGGGGGTGAAGCCTTTTGGTGACATCAGTTTTAATCCCCTGGAACCTCGGCCAGTGCACGTGATGGCCCTGGGACAGCACAGCTGGCTCTGCCAGGCCAGGGAGGAGCTGCCTGGCCTCGGGAAAATTAAAAACCTCTGGCTGCTTTTGGGACTGACAGAGGATTTTGGAGATCCTCCCTGGCCAGCTCAGAGCTCTGAATCAATCCTGGCTCACGGGGACCAGGGAGAGCGAGGGAAGGAAGGAAGCTTTTAGGAGCATGCACCAAACTTTATTTCCTTAATGGCCTCCTTAAAGCAGCATTGAGGACTCCATCCCTGCCCTCCAGCTTATTCAGAGTTATTACAATTGAAATAACACTTCTGCTCTATTGATTTTTCCAGCTGGACAGTGGAGAGATGTTTTCCCTTGACCCTCTCTCTCACTCGTGTATTTTCCTGTGTTCATGCACTCCTGAAATTGTTGTTTTGCCAAAGCTGCACAGGAATAATTCAATCTCTAAATGCTTCCTCTGCACTAGAAAACCAGCCCTGAATATGCTTTGCTGCAAGTCTGCCTGGCCCAAGTGCCAGAGTGGCCAGAGCCTTAGGAAAGGATGGAACGGAGCAGGTTCCAAGGGGTGACTCCGAGCTCTGGGGGTGTCCAGGGACAGCCTGGACAGGGCTTGGAGCAGCCTGGGACAGTGAAAAGTGGGACTGGGTGGGCTTTAGGGTCCTTCCAGGATTCTGGGACGCACAGTGGCTTCGTGCAGCCCCCGGGGCTGTGTTCAAGCCCTGTCCCTGTCGCTGCTGTCCCGCAGGGGACGCGCTCCTGGACGCCGGCGAGTCCATGAAGCGCCTGGCCGAGGTGAAGGACTCGCTGGACATCGAGGTCAAACAGAACTTCATTGATCCCCTGCAGAACCTGTGTGACAAGGACCTGAAAGAGATCCAGGTACACAGCCCCGTGCCTCGCCTCCTCCTCATCTCCCCACTCTCTGGGCTCTTGGGTTGTTGGTGCACGGAGCCGCCTGCTCTGGGGTGTTGGGAGCCGAGGGCTGGCAGGAATTCCCTGCTCTGTGTGTGTTTTCTCCCTCCAGACTCTCTGGTATTTCCTCCCTGCTCAGCGCTGCTGCTGCTGCTCCTGAGCAGCCCAAAGGGCTGGATGCAGGTTGGAATGGTTCTCCATTTGCCATGTTTGATGGAGGGTGCTGTGGGGATACATCCCAACACCCCTTCTGGGCTTGCTGAGTTGGTTCCTCAGTGCTGTGAGCTCCCAGATGGGATAAATTTGGGCTCCAGGCTCCCCTCAGGTCTCTGCTCAGCATCCCAGGGAGCCCTCCGGGATCTCACTGGGAGAACAGGGAGCTCAGCAGCTCCTGTGTGTGACACACAGCCAAATCCAGGCCGTGTAACAGGATCCATCCCAATCTCCAATTCCCCGGGCAGGTCTCCTGGGGGAATTGTCACTGTCAGTGGTGTCCTGGGTGAAATAACCACCAAGTGCTGCCTCAGTGCCTGTCAGTACCCCAGTTCCATAGGGCTGCTTTAAACCCCCCTGCCCTGAGATCCAGGAGTGCCCAGAACCCACACTGCTGCTGTCCAGAGATCCCTGCAGCTCCTGGCGAGCTGGAAGCAGCAGGGCAGCTCTTCACCTTCCCAAAAGGTTTCTGTGGGGAACAGACCTGGGCTGCTCTGAAGTGGAAAGGGTCTGGAATCATTCCCACACCCTGGGGCCTCTCTCCCACCTGGAGCAAAGGTGGGAGCCACAGGAGATCAGGTTTCTGACACCAAGGGACTCAGCCTGTAACTGGAGCTGCCCTCCCCAGCCTTCCCTGTTCTCTCCATCCTCCCCAGCACCATCTCAAGAAGCTGGAGGGGAGGCGCCTGGACTTCGACTACAAGAAGAAGCGACAGGGCAAGATCCCGGATGAGGAGCTCCGGCAGGCCATGGAGAAGTTTGAGGAGTCCAAGGAAGTGGCAGAGACCAGCATGCACAACCTCCTGGAGACAGATGTGAGTGTGGGAGCACAGGCCTGGGGGGTTCCGTGTCCCTGGGGTGGGATCTCCCGAGGGAGGCGTTGATTGCTCACCAATTTCCATTCTGTTCTCCTGAGTGTGGTTCTGCTCTTGGAAAACCCGGATCTGAGTGACCTGACAGCCTTTGCTTAGCCCCTGATCCAGCTCTAGGCCAGAGCAGAGCCTGTGGCAGGCACCAAACACTTCTTGGGGTGTTAGGGGGTCAGTTTGGAAGGGACCACGGCTGGGAAGGGGTTGGGAAGGATTTCCCAGCTGGCAAACCCACGGTGGCAGGAAATGTGCCCCATCTCAGCCAAATCCCAAAGCTCCTCCTGGGCTCCCCCCTGCTCCCTTGCCCAGGGGCAGTGCAGGGCTCTGGGGCTGGGAGCAGGAGCTGATCCCAGCCCGGGGCTCCCCAGATCGAGCAGGTGAGCCAGCTGTCAGCCCTGGTGGACGCCCAGCTGGATTACCACAGGCAGGCCGTGCAGATCCTGGACGAGCTCGCCGAGAAGCTCAAGCGCAGGTGAGTCCTGGGATGCTCCCTGTGCTTCCCATCTGGAAACTCCTGAGTCCCCCTGGAATCACAGAGCCCCACAATGGATGGATGGGGTTGGGAGGGACCTTGGAGCTCATGGAGCAGCTTCCACTATCCCAGGCTGCTCCGAGCCCTGTCCTGCCTGGCCTTGGAAAAGCCAATTCCTTTGGCTGTTCTGGGTGGGATTTGGATTTAGCTGGGTCTGATCCAGCCCAAATCCTGGCTGAGGAAGGCTCGTCCCACCCCTCCTTCCTCAGCCTCCCCACTCTGGGGAGGGTCTGGCAGTGCTGCCCTGTTGCTCTTCCCCTCCTGGCAGAAATGGTGGAGTGAATCCCGTGCCTGCTTTGAATTGGGAGGAGCTGCGAGGATCCTGCCAAGTCTGAGCTTTCAAACTGCAGCACGAGTGTCCTCTGCTGGCCTGAATTCCTTAGCAATCCATAGCAAAGCCTGGGATGTGAGAGCCCTCTCCAAGGGCAGATCCCAAACCCTGGGCACGTCCCACTTTCCCAAGGCTCCAGCACAGGGACCCCTGCAAATCCCTGTCCACAGACCCCTGCAAATCCCTGTCCACAGATCCCTGCAAATCCCTGTCCACAGGCCCCCTCCTGCCCTGTGCAGCCCCCCAGCAGGATGAACACCGTGTTGATCCCATCCTGTGCCACGTTTCTCTTCCCTGTCCCAGGATGAGGGAGGCCTCCTCACGTCCCAAGCGGGAATACAAACCCAAGCCCCGGGAGCCGTACGACTTTGGGAGCACCGACCAGTCCAACGGGGGCTTCCCCTGCAACCCCACCCCCAAAGTCTCAGGTAACGTTGTCCCAGGTGTTGGCTGGTCCCAGGTGTGGAGCAGCCTCCCGGGGAAGGAGGGCAGCTGCTCTGCCTGCACAGGGATGCTCCTGGTGTGCTGGATGCTCCTGCAAGAGCCCGTGGCTCTGGAAAACGTCGGGAATGCCTCTGGATCAGGCTGTTTTCTCCTGGGACCCAGGAGCCTCTGCTGTGTTGGCTTTGGGGATGTTCCAGAGGTGTCTCCAGCTGCCTCCCTCTCTCCCTCTCTCCCTCTCTCCCTCCCTCCTCATCTTCCACCCCGCTGCATCCCTCCCTGATCCCGGCGGGTTCCTAACAGCATGGGGGCCCTGCTGTTTCTCCTAACAGATCCCTGAGGGCCCTGCCTGTCCCTGTCCCCCGTTCCCGTTGGTTTAAGCATGTCTCTCTTTTGTTTGGAAGCAGCTTCTGCCTCTTTCCGGTCGGACAAACCATCCCGGGCCTCCGTCAGGAGTATCCGTGAGTTTCCTCCCTCTGCACTGCTCCGTGTGTGGCCTCCTCTCCCCGTTCCTCCTGGCTGCTCCTCCCTGCTGCTGCTGCTGCTCCTTGGAGCTGCTCATCCCCCTCCGTGCTGAGCCTGAGCTGAGCCCTGCATTAACCCAGCCACGCTCCAGTGGGATTTGCCACCCCAAAAGCAGGGCCTGGCTCCCGCGGAGGAGCTGCAGCAGCTCCCAGCTCCCAGGCATGCCCTGATCCACAGGGATCAGCTGCTTCCCATGAGACATCAGACACCTCGAGGATTTCCCCATTCATGCAAGCACCCAGCCTGGATCTCTCCCACCTCTGCTCCCTGTGTCCCTGTGGAAGGCTGGAGGGAGGAGGCAGAGCCTCAGCTCATGGAGTGTGTGGGGTGTGGTCCCAGCAGGGCTTGTGGGGCGATGTGGGGTCTGTGGTTCCTCCTGCAGGACCTTGGGATCCCGGGGCTGGGCTGGGGCTGGGGCTTGGAGCTGTGCTGGGAAGGAGCCTGGAGCAGGGACCAGCCTGGTGGTGGGACCAGCCTGGTGGTTTGGGGAGTTCCCTCAAACCCATCCGTGTCTGGCTGCTGCTTGGGGTGATTTCTGAGTGCTCGTCTCACGCTGGGCCCTCCCTTGCTGTGGCTCCTGGAATCATGGAATGGTTTGGGTTAGGAGGGACCTTCAGGATCATCTCATCCCACCCCTGCCATGGGCAGGGACACCTTCCACTGTCCCAGGCTGCTCCAAATCCCATCCAGCCTGGCCTTGGGCACTCCAGGGATATCCAGGAGCTGGATGAGCTGGCCTTGGGCACTCCAGGGATATCCAGGAGCTGGATGAGCTGGCCTTGGGCACTCCAGGGATATCCAGGAGCTGGACGTGCTGGCTGCCCTGGCAGTGCACGCAGGATCCAGAGCCCGGGCAGGGCAGGCAGGATCCAGAGCCCCGGCAGGGCAGGATCCAGAGCCCGGGCAGGGCAGGATCCAGAGCCGTGGCAGGGCAGGATCCAGAGCCCGGGCAGGGCAGGATCCAGAGCCCTGGCAGGGCAGGATCCAGAGCCCGGGCAGGGCAGGCAGGATCCAGAGCCCGGGCAGGGCAGGCAGGATCCAGAGCCCCGGCAGGGCGGGATCCAGAGCCCGGGCAGGGCAGGATCCCGAGCCCGGGCAGGGCAGGATCCCGAGCAGGGATCCCGGGTGCCAGGGCGGGGCCGTGCCGCTGACGAGTCCCCGCTGTCCCCGCTGTCCCCGCAGCCCCCCTGGACCAGCCCTGCTGCAAAGCCCTTTACGACTTCGAGCCCGAGAACGACGGCGAGCTGGGCTTCAAGGAGGGCGACATCATCACCCTGACGAACCAGATCGACGAGAACTGGTACGAGGGGATGATCCACGGCCAGTCCGGCTTCTTCCCGCTCAACTACGTGGAAGTGCTGGTCCCGCTACCTCAGTGAAACGGCGCCGCTCCCGCCCCGAGTGTCCCCAGCTCCATTCCAGCTCCAGCCCCGCCCTCCCCGCGTCACCTCGGGGCCAGGCGCCACCAGGGAACAAGCCAGAAGGGTCCCACGGCCCCTTCCCTCCCCCCGTGAATTTGGTTATTTTCTTTCGGTTTTGGTTTTTTTTGGTTTTTTGGTCCTTCTGGTGCTTGAACTTCGGTACTTCGCGCACCCCCAGCCCCGGCCGTGGCGCCGGCACTGCCGTGTCACTGTCCTGTCCCTGTCCCTGTCCCTCCCCACTCCCTCTTTGCGTCCAGCGCCCCAATGAGCCAGGTGGGACACCCGGGACGTGTCCTGGCCCCGCGGCCCCGGGGCAGGGCGGCCCCAGCCCCACCCTCCCGCCCCAGCGAGCCCTGTCCCTATCCCTGTCCCTGTCCCTGTCCCTGTCCCTGCGGGATCCCGGCGGGGTCCGGGGACGGGAGCAGGGGCACAGCAACACTAAAACACCCAGCGAACACTAAGGCAGCCCTGCAGGGGCAGGTGCCGAGCCCTGCCTGGGGCTCAGAGCCGTCCCTGGGGCTCGGAGCCACCCCTGCCCATCCTGGAGGGACAGTAGGGCTGTCCCCTGCCTGCCTGGCCCCCTCCCCACCGAGCTCAGCCCCAAGAGGGGAGGCTCCTCCTTCTGGCCTTTTTTTATCCTGGACTTGAGGCTTTTCCTGCTACAAGCTCTCCCGAGTCGGTGACACCTGGAGGATCATCCGGAGGGGGAGGGCCCGGGCCACAGCCCGGAGTGTCCCCGTGGTGGGGCAGGGGTTGTGGCTCCTCTGCCCAGGGCTCTGCCCGTTCCCCCTTCCCGGGGGTCCCTGCAGTGGCTGGAGCTCACCTGGCGCTCACGTGCCTTCCCTGCACCCCCCTGCCCACAGCCACCCTCCCTGGGGGCACTGCCCCCCTCTGCCCCTGGATCCTTGGGAAAGGGATGGTTCATCTCGGTGTCACTTCTGCCACCCCTTGTCCCTCAGCTGTCCTTTTCCTGGCCAGGAGCTCGGGCTGGGCTTGGGGTGGGGCCGCAGAGCAGCGCCCGCCCCAGCCCTGCCTCGGCTCCGTGGTTTTTTTCCTTGCTCCAAACGTGGGTTCTTCCCCTCTCCAGCCTGGGACGGGCCCAGCCCCGCCCGGTTGAGCCCGGCTCTGAGCAGGGCTGGGCTGCAGCATCCCCGGCCCCGCTGCTCCCAGCCCCTGCTCCCGCTCCTCTCGAAGGATTTGGTCTGTGCATGTCCGTGTGTGTCTGACCCCGGCCCTGGGGGGCACAGGGCAGCCCCCCTCGCTCCCAGCAGGGCAGGGAGCCCAAGGGACCGGGGTCCTGGGGGCCCTTCCCGCTGTCCCCTCCCCGGTGGGACCAGGGCCGTGTCCCTCAGGTGGATTGAAACGCGTTCTGCCAGCTGGGACAACTCGCTAGATCTATTTTTTTTTTTTTTTTTTTTTGTAATGGTTTCTCCTGGTTTTTAGGGGAAAAAAAAATGATGACCCACAGTTCTTGACTTGTATCTCTGAATGAAAGTATTAAATGTTTTCTTCTTTCTAACGCCTGCCTCGTGGAATCAGGGAATGGTTTGGGTTGGATGGGACCTGGAAGGTCACGGGCAGGGACACCTCCCACTGTCCCAGGCTGCTCCAAACCCCATCCAGCCCGGCCTTGGGCACTGCCCGGGATCCCGGGGCAGCCACAGCTGCTCTGGGCACCCTGTGCCAGGCAGGGATTTCCTCCCGCATCCCTCGGTCCAGGGGGCAGGATGTCCCCAGGCCAGCGTGTCCCCAGCCAGCAGAGCCGCGTCTCAGGAACTGCTCTTTAATCAAACTACCACTTCCACAAACCACTGACCCAGAGACTCCGCCACCAGCGCGGCCGCCCCCGGGGCGGGGCCGCGGTTCCCCCGGGAGCTGCGGGAGCTGCGGGCGCTGCCCCGCGCCGGGTCCGGGTCCGGGTCCGGGTCCGGGTGAGCCCGGGGCTGCCGAGCCCCGCCCGGGCTGCGGGAGGCACCTGGTCCGAGTCGAGGGGCTCCGGGCCCTCACCCGCTGAGCTTCAGGAGGCTGAAGATCTGCTCCAGGACGTGGGTGAAGCTCTGGTCTTTGGGGGTGCGGGAGGCCAGGGAGCCCTGAGAGGGGAGGGGAAATCCCAGTTAATTCCAGCACAGGGAACTGGTGCCCCCTCCCCACCCAGCCCTTCCCACCTTCAGCTTGTCCAGGTAGGTCTGATCCTGACTCCACAGCTCCTGGAACTTCACGAGGTCGGGGGCCCCCTTATAAAACTCCACCAGCAGCGTCTGGGGGGGAACAGAGGAGCTGCAGGGCCTGGGGGTGCCCCAAAGCCAGGGGGACCCCAAGCCTGAGACCTCGGTGGCCCCGGGAGGGCTGGGGAAGGGACTGTCCCCATCACCAGGGCTAAGGGCAGGATGGGGAAGAGTGGTGGGGCTCCAGCCCACCCCCAGTGGGCTCAGGGGGGTTTTGGGGCCCCCAGCCCTCCCTCACCATCTCCTGCACGACGTCGTTGGTGAGGAATCCGTCCTGGATGTAGGTGACCTCCACGTCCATGGGGATGCCGTAGTCGTTGGGCCTTTGCTGGAGGATGGGGGAGCCAGGCAGGGGTCACTCCACAGCCCCGGGACCTGGCACCGCCCTGGGGGCCGGGTGGAGGGACCCCACCCCAAATCCTCCCCCACTCACCTCCGGCGGCGGCATCACCCAGAAGGGCGCGATTTTGGACTCCACGCCGGGGTTGCCGTGGTAGAAGGGCCCTGTGGGGACAGAGGGGGCTGGCACAGGGGGGTGACAGCAGCCCCAGCCCCCCGGGACCCCCGGGAGCCGCGCACGTACCGCAGATGAGCCCCAGGCAGGGCTGGAAGCCGTTGCCGCTGCCCTGCAGCTTGAGCTGATAATCCATCTGCGCGTCGATGTCGTGCAGGGACGGCAGCGCGGGCCCGAAGGGGTGGCTGTGGTACCACCCCACCAGCGACAGCCCCCGCAGGAACAGGCTCTGGCAGATCTGGGGGGGGCCAAGCCGTGGGTCCAGGCCCTCCAGAGCCCCCCGCCCGCTCCCGAGGCTGGATCAGCCCCTCACCTCCTCCTCCACAGCGCCCGCGGCTTCGGCGTCGCCCAGGCGGGTCCGGCACGGGAAGGCTCGGAGCACCGTGAGCACTGCGGGGACAGGGCTGGGTGACCCCCCCAGCCCGCGGCAGAGCCACCCCCGCCTCCCAAACCCCACCTACACTGGGTGTTGGTGTCCCACCGCCCCCCCAGGTACCCCACCACTTCGCTCCGCGTCAGGTGGCTGTGGAAATCCTACAGGAAAAGGTTAAAATCGACAGTTTAGCCCCAAAACGGTGACACGAGGGACACCCCGCTAGCTGCAGGTGTCCCCAGCGCCATCAGCGATGTCCCAGCCTGGGGAGGGGACGCACCAGGAGCAGGAGGACGTTGCTGGAGATGGCCACGTTGAAGGGCTGGAATTTGTTGATGGCGGCAAAGGACGTCACCTCCACCAGGGTCTGGGGGTTCCTGGAAGAGCCACAGCCCCGCTGCCACCGCGGCCACCGCGGCCACCGCTGCCACCGCTGCCACCGCTGCCACCGCTGCCACCGCGGCCACCGCTGCCACCGCGGCCACCGCTGCCACCGCTGCCCCGCCCCAGCTGCGCCCCGGGGTCCCCGTGTCCCCTACCTGGCCGCGTCGCGGGTGCCCAGGGTGCAGTAGCGGACGGGCACCCGGGGTTTCACCTCCAGCCTTTTCCCTGCGGCGCCGGGATCTGCCAAGGACAAGGTCCCGTCACCGCGGCCGGGCCGCCCGGGACCCCCGGGACCCCCGCGGCAGCTCACCCGTCCCCGCCGGCTCCGCCGCGCTCTTGCCCTGCTGCTTCTTGCTCCTCTCCTCCGGCTTTTTGGGAGCCGCCGGCTCCGGCACAGGCACCCGACCCTCCCTCGCCTCCTCCTCCTCATCCTCGGGCAGCTCCTCCTCCTCGCCCTCGCTGGCGAAGCTCTGCGGGCACACGGGGCTGGCACCCGGCTCGGGCCCCACCCTGGGGGTGCCGGGGGGAGGTGACGGCGGTCCCACCTCCTCGGGGGGTGGCACGTTGGGCTGGTGCTTGCGCAGCCACGCGGCCTTGTACTGGTCCAGCTTCTGGCCCTTGTAGCGCACGGACGCCCAGCCGCAGCCCGACTTCTTGGCGGGGTTCACCAGGCGCTTGCAGTGCGTGGCCCAGGCGCTCGGCGAGTTGAAAACCTGCCCCGTCTCCTGCCAGGTGATCGTCCCGTCCGAGCCCAGGTCCCCCACGAACTTCTTGCCCTGGGGACGATGGTGGGAGTCACGTCCCCCTGTCCCCATCACTTGTCCCTCGGCCCCATCACTGTCCCATGTTCCCCGTCCGTGTCCTCTGTCCTCATCCCACATCCCCTGTCCTCATCCTGTGACCCGCTTCCCGTCCCTTTCCCTGTCCCATGTCCCCTGCCCCATCTCTGTTTCTTGTCCCCTCTCCCCTGTCCCCATCCCCGTTCCCTGTCCCTATCCCTCTCCCCTGTCCCCATCCCCTCTCCGCTGTCCCCGTGCCGTGTCCCCAGGCTCACCAGGTAGTAGATGGACAGGACACCACGCCCCGGCTCCAGGAGCCCGTCTCGGAGCAGGACGCGCAGGGTGATTCCTCTGCGGGTCAGAACGGCCCCCCGGGTCCCCCCCGCCGCCTTCGCTCCGCTCCCGGCCTCTGGCTCGGCCTCCGCCTCGTCCAGCCCCGGCTCCAGCTCGTCCTCATCCTCCTCCACACACTCGTCCCCGCCGGGGGAGGCGGCCGCCAGCGCTGCGGGGAGGGGACACCGTGTGGCAGCACCCCCGG
Source organism: Eopsaltria australis (assembly GCA_034509425.1). Classification (NCBI taxonomy): domain Eukaryota; kingdom Metazoa; phylum Chordata; class Aves; order Passeriformes; family Petroicidae; genus Eopsaltria; species Eopsaltria australis. The sequence goes on from JAVTVJ010000722.1 coordinate 798,647, forward strand.
GTGTCCACCCTTGGGTCCCCCCATGGATTCTGCCTGCGGATGGGGACGCGGGGACAGGGACGCACAAGGACGTGGGGACGGGGAGAGGTGGCCATGGGGACACAAGCACGGAGGGGACACAAGGCCATGGAGGGGGTGGACACAGGGACAGGAGGACTCGGGGATGGGAGATGGGGGACACTGACGGGGGGAGACGGGGGGTGAGGACACAGGAGCGTGACAATAGAGGACTGCGGACACGGGGACACGGCTGGGGACAGGGACAGGCTGAGGGACAGGGGAACATGGGAACACAGCTGAGGGACACGGGGACACGGCTGGGGGACACGGGGACACGGCTGGGGGACACGGGAACATGGCTGGGGGACACGGGGACATGGCTGGGGGCACGGGGACACGGCTGGGGGACACGGGGACATGGCTGGGGGACACGGGGACATGGCTGGGGGACACGGGGACATGGCTGGGGGCACGGGGACACGGCTGGGGGACACGGGGCTGAGTCTCCCTCGGCCCAGCAGGGCCCCCAGAGCCCGCTCTGAGCCCAGAGGGCGGAGGGGGGACCGGGGGTGACACACGACAGGTCCCTGGGGGGAGGGACACACGACAGGTCCCCGCTCCTGCCCCGGGGGTGTCCCGGGATGTCCCGGGATGTCCCCACCGAGGTCCCGCGGGCTCGGGCAGGTGCACGCGCGTGCCCCGGTTGTGTGCGGGGGGGGGGGGGGGCGTGTGACCGGTGCGTGTCCCCGGCCAGGGCGCGTGTCCGTGCGCGCGTGTCCGGTTCCCGGGGCGCTCCCGGTGCGTGTCCGGTGTGCGCGTGCCCGGTGCGTGCCCGGTGCGCGCGATCCCGCTGCATGCCCCGCTCCCGGTGCGTGCCCGATTCCCAGTTCCCAGTTCCCGGTTCCCAGTTCCCAGTTCCCGGTTCCCGGTTCCCGGTTCCCGGTTCCCGGAGCCCGGTGCGCCCCCGCCCCCCGGTACCTGCCATGCTCCGCTCCCGCCGCTCCCGCCGCTCCCGCCTCCCCCCGGTGCGCGCGGCGGCGGCGGCGGCGACACGTGATGGGGCGGCCCCGGGCGCCCCGCCCCGCCCGGGGGGGTGAGGGGACACCGGCACCGGGGGGGGGGACAGCCCCGCACCTGCCGCACCGGGCGGGGGGGGGACACGGGGACTCGGTCCCGCACCGGGACACGGACCCCCCCCTCCCCCTGCCCGGTGGGACCCCCGCCCGCCGCCCTTGGCCCCGGCGCGGGGAACGGGGGACACCGGCACCGGGCGGGGGGACGGGAGCCTGCTCGAGGGGCAGCCCCGCACCTGCTGCCTCGGGAGGGGGGACACGGGGGTTCAGCGGCGCACCGGGGACCCCCCGGCCCGGCCGGGACACTCGCCCGCCGCCCGCCGCCCGCCGCCCGCCGCCCTTCGCCCCGGCCCAGGCGGGGCCGGTGCCGGGAACTGCGGCGGCTCCTGCGCGGCGGCGGAGATGGAGCGGCCGCTGCCGCTGCCCCGGGGGCCCCGGCCCCGGGCCCGGCACTACTACGAGGGCTTTGTGGACAAGCGGGGCCCGCGGGAACAGGTGGGCGACACCGCCGGGACCGACTCCGGCACCCCCGGAGCGGTCACCGGCACCCCCGGAGCGGTCACCGGCAACCCCGGACCGGTCCCCGGCAACCCCGGAGCGGTCACCGGCAACCCCGGACCGGTCCCCGGCACCCCCGGAGCGGTCACCGGCACCCCCGGAGCGGTCACCGGCACCCCCGGAGCGGTCCCCGGCACCCCCGGACCGGTCACCGGCACCCCCGGAGCGGTCACCGGCACCCCCGGACCGGTCCCCGGCAACCCCGGAGCGGTCACCGGCAACCCCGGACCGGTCCCCGGCACCCCCGGAGCGGTCCCCGGCAACCCCGGAGCGGTCACCGGCACGCTCCAGCACCAACACCTGGGACTCCCCGGGACCGAGCACCGGGAGCGACTCTCGGGTACCCAGAACCGATTCCCGGGACCGACTCCCGGCCGTGTTCCCGGCCGAGCCCGGGGCTGGTTCCCTGTTCCTGGTGCCGGTGCCAGTGCCGGCTCCTGGTGCCGGTTCCCGGTTCCCGGTGCCGGTTCTCGGTTCCCGGTGCCGGTTCTCGGTTCCCGGTTCCCGGTTCCCGGTTCCCGGTTCCCGGTGCCGGTTCCCGGTTCCCGGTTCCCGGTGCCGGTTCTCGGTTCTCGGTTCCCGGTTCCCGGTTCCCGGTGCCGGTTCCCGGTTCCCGGTTCCCGGTGCCGGTTCTCGGTTCCCGGTTCCCGGTTCCCGGTTCCCGGTGCCGGTTCTCGGTTCCCGGTTCCCGGTT